>JAVJHY011891377.1:0-138851 GCA_035593235.1 Phascolosoma agassizii
ACATTTGGCTGCGCTCCACTTTGGTGGCATTAACGACACTAAGTCTTCACGCCGGTTTATGAAATTCGATCACGTTGTCGTCAGGGTCACGAATAAAAAAGAACACGGCGTCACCAAACCCTACGCTCTCAGTAATCTCTATTTCCAAGGACTCGAGCTGTTGCTTAACAACCTCGACATCGGTGATCTCAAGAGCAATGTGAGTGAATCCGGTATGTTTTTCCGGCGCATCCATTAGCAGGTTCTTTGAGAAGGCGTCTTGTGATGCATTCAATATGAAGTTGATGTTGACGCCTGATGGATGTTCAACAACCGCAACCGGTTCTGGTCCTATCGGACCGGTGATGAATTCGAACCCAAGCTGCTCGTAAAAATCTCGAGAGATTTCCAAACTCCCGACTCGGAGACCGACGTGATTGATCCGGGTAATTTCTTTCACGGCGCTTCTTTCCAACGGTTAATCGTTAAGAGTCTATATTGTGCCTAGGGTGCTGTTAATCAAAACAGTGTTTCCGACGCGAATCACGACCTCGCCTTAGAAAGGCGTGCCAGAACTGGACATCAATACCATAAGCTGCCGTAATTGGGTGGCCCTATGCAAGGTCGTTTGTCAGATGGTCTAGAGAAGTACCAGCCGTGATAATAGCGAGCGCTCTTGATCCCGTACTAAGGAACAAACTGGCCAGAGAGGAGATCAACCCATGAAAAAGCAAACAGCCCTGCTCGGTAATGGCACGGAAATAGCCTATCTCGAACGCCCTGGGAGTGGTCGACGGGTTGTGCTGCTGCACGGCATCACCGATAACGCACGCTCATACGAACCGCTGTTCGATCGCATCGCCCCAACTACGCATGTTTTCGCAATGGATTTTCGGGGCCATGGCCAATCTGCAAAACCCGAGACGCAGTACGAAACTGAGGCCTACGCCGACGACGTGCGCCACTTTATTACGGAGGTGGCGGGCGCCCCGGTGCTGCTAGCAGGACACTCACTGGGTGGCGTCGTGACTATTCAGGTTGCCGGTACGGGGCCTGATTTGGTCTCACAGCTGCTGCTTGAAGATGCGCCGATAGATTTCGTTAACAACTTAAACGACACATATCGGACATTATTCGAAGGCATTGTCGTGATGGCACAAACTTTGCAAGACGGCACCCGCTCTCGTGAGGACTGGTTTGAGGTTATGGCAAATACGCCCGACCCTTACTCCGGTAAGCCGGGCATAGAAATCATGGGTATTGATCAAATCAACTTGCGCCTAGATTCCATCGCGATGATGAAACCAAAAGCAATGCAGGATGCGCTCGCCGGCTCGCTTGAATGGGACGCTGATGCTGCACTGGCCAAAATTCAGTGCCCGTGGACACTGTTGGTTGGCAACGAAACACTCGGTGCCGTCGTTGCAGCCGAAGAAGCCAACCGCGTGGAGCGCGAGTATCCTGCATGTCGCGTGATCCGGCTGAATAATGTCGGCCATCTGATTCATGATGAGCAGCCGGATGCTTGGCTGGCAGCGATCAATAGACTAATTGATGCTTGAACTCATCCAGAATACGCGGGCTCCATTTTCTCCAACGGCGGTATTTGCCAATGCCCATTTAGCGCTTCTTCACCTGGCCAATAGATTCTTAACAATACCTTGAAGCGACCTCGGGGTGCTTGCTGGCACCCAATTGTGGGATTCATCGGTAGGCCGTTTGTTGGATAGGTAGAAGTCCAGGCTACCATCGGTGTTGTACATCAGCTCGTGGTTACTACCTAACGAATATCGGTGCTCGGAAAACAGCAACGCACCGAGCGTCAAACCACCTGCCATGACCAACGGCTGAATCAGCGTTGACAAGGTTCCAGTACTGACTAATTCGACAACGGCATCGGACCACTTCTGCTTCGGCTTATTGAAAAAACCGGTCAGAAGAATCTCAAGCACAATAAAGCTGAGAAAAATTGCCAAAACGATCAAATATTCTGGTGCCACGAGCCCGCCTAGTCTGGTTACGTCAATATGGACAGAGCGTAGTCATCAATGCCATGATTGAATGCTAACTTCTTATCATTCTATGGTTTTCGGTGACGGTTATTTAATCCACTTCGTGCTTATGCTTGAACCGGCACCAGCCCGATCAGCACTTGTATAGACTATCGACACGGTCTTTTTAGCTTGATGTTTGCGAGGTCGATAGCCCCATTTGAACCCATATTAGTGCGCGTAAAGTCTCATGGGCTGCGCCATTGGGTCCGTCAAGTCGTCTGAATTGATGAGTTAATTCGTTGTTGCTACCAATACCGAGGACTGAATATATGTGTTTGCGATGATTCTGTACTGTCGCAATCTTCAAGTCCAGCTGCTGCGCAATTTGTATGGTGCTAGCACCTCTTGCGTATAGCCGAGCCACTTGGAATTGACGCGGGGTGAGATCGCCAAGTTCACCGAGTTCCGTCATGACGAGCAAGTGGTTTGCGCTGGATGGGAGGGTCTGCAGTAACACCGGTCCCTTCTTCAGCTGTGCCAGCAGATCTTTCTCCTGCAGCAACTGCACCACTTCCGGGGGCAAGGTGGGACCCTGCCACGCAGGCCAGGCGGTTTGCAGGCCGGCGAGAAAGCGTGGCTCCATATCGAAAATAGCCCCGGTTTTCGTGGCCGTTGCCACAAAATGGCTACTGCTCCAGGCTGCGAAGAGCTGTTCTTTGAGTTCGTTCTCACGAGAGCGCTGCAGTCCCTCGACAATCATGGGCACGAGTTGAGAGAAATGCTCCTGTTCAGCCTGGTTAAAGGACACCTTCTCCACGCCACGGTAAATACCGATGACTTGCTTGACTTCGGTTACGTCAGTTGAGATACCCATAGACAAGACGCGCTGAAGCCCCCAGCGATTTAGCCAATCGATAAGTGCTTGGGAGGATGTCGGATCCAGCTGCTCGATGTCCATTCTGACCGCTACGTTGGGATGACTCATCAACTGCGGTATCAACGGATCTTTCGTCGCCACATGCCGATAGTCGGCGTCAACTGCTGCCGCATCCAAGCGAAAGCCCATGAACATATCGCGGTCGCCCTCGTGTGTGGCCATACCCCAGATCGCACGATCAAAGGCAATGTGTTCGCCCAGCTTCATCAGGGTAGCATCACAATAGTCGCTGGGGCTGTGCTCTTGACCCGCGAGGGTGATGGATTGCCGAAAGGAGCGGAGTTCTTTCGGGCTAATGGTGGTGAGCGGAATTTTAGGATTGCTTGTCACCCTGGCTCCCTGCTGGTGCGTTGCAACGTTGGCCGTTCATGATATTTCGTTTGGCACCCCAGTGCGACAGAAAAAATGCTGATACGTGCAGCGCATCCACAACCACTGGTCCTTGGAGCGAAGCCTCCGTGGGTGGCTCAAATAAGGTCACGGGTAGTGAGTGTTCGTCCGGGAGCTATATCGTGTGGCGAACGTGTGCCACAGGGTGGCATTGGGAGAGTACTAGGTAGTTCATAACGGCCGCCTTAAGGATTTGTTTGACCGGTTGGTTATTCAATTTGCGACGACGGCGAATCACCGCAGGGGTACTTGTCCAAAACTCAAGATCAGTACCAATAGTGAGTTAAGGCGGTTGTTCGATTCTGAATAATTGCCCCCTCGGTGATTTGGTGGGAAGCCGCAGCGTGCAGGCAAGTTATTGCGATTGCACACTGGCTTTCTTGTCCCCAGTTTATTATTGCAACAATCCTGCCCACACAGTGGGGTTTATCAAGTCGTAGCCATCAACAACGGTGCCAGATATGCCGCTGGCGTCCACATCACTGTCAATGGTGTCGTCAGTACCCACATTGGGTGTTGTGAACACCAGCAGTGGGTCCCCTGGGAAAGCTTCAACCGTGATGCGGTAGTCAAATACCGGAGTTACCGATGTGAATTGGTAGAACCCCGAGGTATCGGTCAATTTAGCGGCCGTGTTTGTCCATACCCCATTTAGATCAGCCTGAAGACGAACCAACACGGTATTCGAAGGCATGTCACCCGCATTGAAGATGCCATCTCGGTTCACATCGATAAATATTCTGCCGCCGATGAAAGTTGCACAAACGCCGCCTTCTCCACATGTCAAAGTATTTGCGCAATCGGGATCATCAAAACACGTTCTCACGGTAGCCGGAACAATGCCGGCCCATACGTTGTCAGTAGTCTCATTGGGTGCCAATGTAAACATCGATGAAACCCCCTCGCCGTCGACATCGCTATCGATGGCGTCGTCGTCGCCGATATCCTGCAGCGTAAAGACAAAGGGATCTTCGCCCACGATATTTTGAAACAAAATTCGATAGTCGATGTTGGGTGCTACTTGATCGAAGTTATAACTGCCCATGTCGTCTGTGGTTTCTGCGGCAACATTTTGCCATCCACCGTCTATCCCGGGTTGTTCGAGCAGCACAATCGCTGGGTTGACGAACCCGTCAGCGCTATCGAACAAGCCATTGCTGTCATTATCAGAAAACACCCGACCACCCACTGAGGCGCTACAAACGCCATCAATTAGGCAGGTTTGCCCATCGGCACAATCACTTGGATTCTCGCACATGCCAACCACCGGGCCGCATTGCTCAGAGTCGTCGACGGTAAAATGTTTCCAGATGCCACGTCGGCGAGGCGGATTGTCTTCCTCAGAATTAGATACGGTTACGGCTGTGGTTTCTTCGGTGGACTCATTAGCGCTCCAATCAGAACCACCGTGTTGTCCGCGTAACCGCACCCATAGCTCAGTAACATCGTTTGCCTCCAAGGTGTAGCTGTGACCGCTTAGTCTACCGATTCGTATTTTTTCGCCATTGGCTAGATAGACAATTCTGCGCAGCTTTTTTGTGCTGGTAATTTCGATCACACCGCAATCGATTACATTTGCAGAAGTGTGTGGTTCATAGGTTGTTGTATCACTGCCATCGGTTTCTGCCTGGGCAATTTGGCCTGCTATTAATGCAGTAAACGATAATAGGAGTGTGTAGATCGAGTATTTGTTGCTTAGTTTGATCATTTCTATTCCCTAGGCTTTGGTATGCGATCGTTCCTTGATAGTGGAAATCGTAGTCTACGACTCGAGCCTATTTCTATCACAGAGAGGGTTTTCTGAAATGACCCGCTAGGGTCATGTCTGCGTCGGCATCTGCGGCGGTAGAGGATTTTCTAGGCTTTACCCAGAGATAACGCAAAGCACACCACTCTCAGCTACACCTATTTTTTGCGAAATAGTTTTTTACACTAGCAGTACTGCAGAACCAGTCGCGCCTACAAACCAAACGTCCGATTCTGTGCCTGGACACCACAATCTCGAAGAGGATCGTTCGGCTCGATTGACCCCAAGGTTCGCAGAAAATTTGCGTACGTCGCGAAAAAAATGGCCAATGCCGGTGCGTATATTACAGGTCTAGCACTAGGCTGATATTCAACTCACCCGGAGACTGCCGGTTAGAATTACACGCTAGCGCATACCCCGGCCTTAAACACGCGTAGCTTGCCGTGATTCTGCAGCACACGCACATCCGCCACCGGATCGCCGTCAACAATGAGGAAGTCGGCCAGAGTGTCTGCTGTCAGGGTGCCAAGGCTGCCATCTTCAGCCATGGCCTCGCCGCCGTTGCGGGTGGCGCATAACAGCGCCTCGGTGCTGCGCATGCCGAACAAGTCGACGAAGTATTCCAGATCTTTGGCATAGGTGCCGTGGGGAGCAATGCTGATGCCATAGTCACCGCCGACAACCATGCGCACACCGGCCTTACGCAGCTTTTCCACTGTGCGCACAGTGGCTTCAATTTCCGCCTCGTAACCTTGTTCGCGGACGGTTTGCTTGCTGACTCCGATGCTTTCACACTGCGCCACATACTGAACTTCCCAGGCAATGGCCGGGCCAACAACCGTACGCTCGTTGCGTGCGGCCAACAGGTCAACCGCCTCGTCGTCTAAATAATTTGCGTGACCGATATAGTCTACCCCAGCACGAACGGCTTGCTTAACGGCCTCGGCGGAGCGCGCATGGCATGCCACTTTGAGTTTTCGTCGGTGGGCCTCGTCCACTACCGCGTGCACTTCCTCGTCACAAAATGCCAGCTCACCAGGAGGATTCACTGGGTTAATGGCTTCACCGTCGATGAAGATTTTGACAATGTCGACACCGTCGCGGCGCTGCTCGCGTACGGCTTTACGCAGCGCCCAGGGTCCATCGGCGATCTGGCTTAGGCCACCCGGGGAATCCACGTTGCTGGCGGTTGCGCCGAGATCGCGTCCGGCAGCTAACAAACGAGGACCCGCCATGGCACCTGCGTTAATGCTGTCGCGCAGCGCTACATCAATTTTGTAGGTGCTACCGAAGCTGATAGCGGAGGTAAAACCCGACTGCAGCATGAGTCTTGCATTGCGCACCGCCGTGATGGTCGCAATTTCCACCGACACATCGCCAATCGCAAACGGGCTGGCATCGGCAAACGATAGGTGCGCATGGGTTTCGGTCATACCGGGCATGAGGAATCGCCCACCCAGGTCTTCACGAACAACAGCACTGTCGGTTTGTGGAGCAGAGGCGCTGGGCCCGGCAAACAGTATCCGACCATCCTCGATGAGCAGCGCGCCGTCGTCGATAACGTCTTCCGAGTGACCTGTAAACAGTCGGGCGTTGTGGAACAGGGTAGTCATGGTTATGTCACCAGTTTATCGGTTTTCGATTTTCGATTTTGTTCTATCGGCCACACGTCGGGGTGTTTGCTCTGGTTGTTACGCCATCTGCCCCAACGTGCCATCCAAATATTCGGCGCTAGCCAGCTCAATCTGCGAAAGTTGATCCAACTCATCTGCTCGTTCTGGATAAGCGGCCTTTAGCGCCTGCCAAGCATCAGCGCCCTGACGTTCCGCGTTAGCTTGTATCGTCATTTGCTCAACCGGCGTATAGGGCTCGAACGCTGAGTAGTAAGTCGCTTTGGCTTTGGGGATAATGTCACCTACCAAAGCACGATGCTCAGCAGATGGCGGAAACATCGCTTCTACGCGATCGGCAATTTCATCCTCCCGAGCCGCGCATTGTAAAATACCATCGCGATGGCTAGGCACATCCTCCGCCCATTGACGATAGCGGTCGGCCGCGGTGCGCTCCAATTGTGAGAGTAGGTACGGGAAGGCCTCAGCCGGTACGCCACCCAAGTGTTCGGCGAGCAATTCACCGAAGTTAGGAATTTCGATAGGATTCATAATACGCTCAGCTCAATACGATAACGCAAAGATACTGAAGCTATCGCCTTTTGAATAGTCTTGATCAGACAAAGCTGCCAGTCGAGCTACGGCAAAAGTCGGCGACAACCGGTCATTCGGGTAAACGCTCTAACCATGGATGGTCTGCACCGTAGGAGTGAGCAATCGCATTCCGGAGCCAACTTGAGTTCAGACTAATCCCACTAGCAATCACCGCAGCGAAATCTACTTCATCTTTCTTACGCATGTTCTTAGCTTTGTAGTAGAGCTGGATGTGGGGTGCAAGGTAGTTGATCCCATTGGTCGTCGTTCTCGTTATATCTTGGATTAGTGCGTAAATCTGGTTGTCCCGACGTGAAACCCAGTTATGCTGATCTGCCTCGTCGATCATTAACTGTATTCGCCAGTCATCAGCCGGTGAGCGTCGGCACCAGACATCGTGGACGGCCTTTCCTAGCTCCTGCCCCATCGGCCACATACGCAGCTCACCTGGAGGGTCAGCAACCCAACAATCCCACTCCGCAAGCAACATCCGCGTTGCAAGATGATCGCGCCGAAGAACAAGAACGTCGATGTCTGAATGCTCGCGTACAGTACTACCGACCGCGAGCTCTATCGCCATTCCTCCGGCAATCCACCAAGGGAACGACGCTTTTGATAATAGGTCCGCAGCCTCATCTAGAGCTAGGGGACTCCAGGGTTTTTCGTGCTCTTGCATAGCCCACACGTTACTGAAATTATCAAAGGCGAAGTTTTACCTTCACTCGCTGCGCTAGTTGGAGTGTAGAATTTGAGGATGACCATACCTGAAATCACAACCAAGCGACTTAACCTGCGTGGAATACTTGAGACGGACACACCCGCGTACTCGAAACATTTTGTGGATTATGAAGTTATCCGCAACCTCTCTGCGGACGTCCCATGGCCTTATCCCGAAGATGGCGTAGCAGAGTATATTCGCGATCATGTCTTACCTCGCCAAGGACACGACCGCTGGATCTGGGGTATTTTTCTGAACCAGAATCCAGCCGAACTCATCGGTGGCGTTGAGCTATGGCGACCCGGCACACCGGAGAACCGCGGCTTTTGGTTAGGACGTCAGTTCTGGGGTATCGGGCTCATGACAGAGGCAGTAAAACCCATTATGGATTGCGCGTTCAATGACTTTGGCTTCGACACACTGGTGTTCTCGAACGCACTCGGCAATACACGGTCGCGCCGTATCAAAGAAAAAACCGGCGCACGACTCATCCGCACGGAGCCTGCAGAGTTTGTGGATCCACTGTTTACTCAGCGCGAAATTTGGGAGCTCACTAAGACTGAGTGGCTAGCCACATTGATCAACACTGAAAGGCGGTAACACATTGCGACGTATCAAGCCCATTTCAAAGATGGCGGTATGGCACTTCCAGTGCCATAGAGATGCCGAATGATCTGGCCTTCATGCATCACCTCATGCTCTGCAAGTGTTGCAAGTAAATCTTCACGTTCGTCTGTCCAAACGTCCACAGAGCGAATGACAGATAGCACTCCTCGTGCCGACTTGTTCAACGTGTCTCGAAAATCACTCTGCGACAAACTGGTCATCGAACAAGCAAACCCTTCCCACTGACCTGCTGTAATCGCTTTTGCATAGCTCTCGCGTGCCCCAACAACGCACCATAGATGCTCTGCTAGCGACTTATGTTTCTCGATATCGAGTTTTTCCTGTAACGCATTGTCATCTGCTTGATTGATCAGATCAGCAAAGGAGCCGAATCTGGCTTCTAGGTTTCTAACAATTTTTTCTCTCATCCTCACACATTAAAATTCAAGCGCTAGTGAGTCAAGATGGCATATGTGGGTCGGTTTTTAGATTCGCTCCAAAGCGCAGGTTTGTAGGTAACTACGGACGTACGCCAGTAGACGCACGGATATTCAGATCAACTTGCACAACCAGGTAAAGTTGCCGTTCGAGCTATGCGCTATTTCGACCAGAAATACCCACTCGATTCCGGGTCCATCTATTGGCAGGAGATTTGGCAAACTCCCCGTGAGCAGACGTAGAATTTGCCTATAGCTACAGCATCCATTTCTTTACTCGGGTATCCTGCAGGTTCGATATCTGCTGGAGTTCGCCATGACCGTCATGTTTTTTCTTTACGCGCTGTTCTTCGCCGCGTCGGCGTGGAACATCTGGCGGCCGCGTAGGAGCATGGGGCCGGTTGTCTTGGTGAGCTTCATTGCCCAGCTGATCGGCGGATTGTTCTCCCTGCAAATCGTCGTGGTGAACCTGGTGCTCGGAGTGTTGTTCTACGCGGGCGGTGCCGCAAGCGGCGGCCTCGGTATGCTTGCAGCCTTACTGCACACCGGAGCGCTGCTCAGTTATCTGTGGTTCCACCTGCGCTCGCACATGACACAGGCAGTCGTTGAGGAGGCACTGCGCTCTGGGCTCGGTGGCGACTATCGTCACCAGACGGATGACGATCTCTGCGCTCAATTTGCCACCGGACTCGATGTCCACCGCATCATCAAGCCACTGCCGCAGGATCTGCCCGGCGTCGAGATCATCAAGGACCTGCCCTATACCGAGGACAAAGACATCCGCGCACTCGACATCTACCGCAAGACCGATCATGGCGAGAACCGGCCGGTACTGCTGCAAATCCACGGTGGTGCTTGGACCGAGAAAATGGGCAGCAAGAATGAGCAGGCGCGCCCGCTCATGAACCACATGGCGCTGCGCGATTGGGTATGTGTGTCGGTGGGTTACCGGCTGAGTCCGAGCGTCCAGATGCCAGCCCATATCATCGATGTGAAGACTGCACTGCTGTGGGTGAAAGATCACATCGCAGATTACGGCGGTGACCCGAACTTCATCATCGCCACCGGGGGATCAGCCGGGGGTCACCTGTCCGCCCTGTTGGGTGTCAGCGCCAACGATCCTCTGCTGCAGCCCGATGCTCCGGATCGCGACACTTCGGTTCAGGGGTGTGTGCCATATTATGGTGCCGTCGACCTGCTCAACGAGCTTGGCGAGGCGCAGGACATCGAGAAGATGATGGCTGACAAAATCATCGGCGTGACGAGGTCAGAGAACCCAGAACTCTGGGACGCTGTGTCGCCACTGCAGCGGGTGCACGGCGATGCACCGCCTTACCTGGTGATCTGCGGCGATGCCGACAATCTGGTGCCCGTCGCCACCAACTCGGCGTTTGCGCGGCGACTCGACGAGGCCGGTGCGTCTGTCTGCTATGCGGAAATTCCGCACGCCGGGCACGCCTTCGACATGATACGTAACCCGCACAGCGAGTACGTCGTTTACGGTATCGAGCGGTGGCTCGCCTATCAGTACAGCCACTACCGCAAGGCTCTGACAGTTTTGTTTGATGAGGAGGAGCAGGCGAGCGCCGGCGCCTGACACGCATGCAGAATCCCTATGCTCCTGTGGATCAGACAGGCATCGTCATCGACGGCGTATGTACGTAAATGCCGAAGCGTAGGAACTTGACCCCAGATTCTCAACTACGCGTGCGGTTTCACATATCGCTTTAGAGGTGGTCAGCGTCGAATGGGAATGGGTAGCACCAACATAGAACTACTCGCCTCAAAATTAGTTTTTGATTTTAAAACAAAGCTTCATTCTTGCACCTGTGCAAGATTCCCAAAAGCTCGATGACGGTCAGCAATGCTCTTTCGTTTCATTTCGCCCAGATGATCACCTAAGGCTGCTGACGCAGTTCGAAACCGTTCCCCTCACAGTCTTTAAAGGTGGCCACTCGAACAGGTACTCCACCCTCTGCTTCACGCAATTCGACTAACGCACCGCCAAGGCTTTCTATGTCGGCCTGGACTTGCTCAATCTTATCGACCTCCAGGTTTAACCCGGCGTGAGGAATAGGTCCTTCATCCAATTCATCAGCGGCAAGAATGTGAAGAGCAAGCTCAATCGCACCGAAATCCAAGGTTGTCCACCCGGGAGACTCAAACAGCGGCTTTACGTCAAACGCCTTCGTATAGAATTTTTTGGCCCGGTCCATGTCGTGGACGTAGTGAATCACTATTGGATTTCTAACTTTCAATATTCACCCTCCCTCTGCTTCACTAACCTGAAATGTAGAGTTCACTTTCTGACCATTTAGCCGAGATCAGAAACGCTTTCATCGACCAAGTAGGAACGCATGAAGCGCATGTCGAAAATCCTCTCCTCGTCCTCGCGAATCTCTTGTTGAGCCTCCGGTGCACTCAATGTCTTGCCGCATGCTTCCATGGTTGCTTGATCCGGGTACCAAATTTCGAGAAACACATCGTACTCAGGGTCGCGTAGCTCGCCATCCCGGTCAATGGTTGGGTTGGTAAACCGACGCATGTATTTGCTGGCGAAACCCTTGAGGTATTTCTCGCCAATGAGGCGATGCTTTGTCTCGTAGTATTCGCGGAAATCGGGAATCGTCATACCCGACCGACGTTTCATGGGCATTATCAGCTTGATCATGGTTGCTCTCCAGAAATTATCTGCCAGCTAAGAATACACATACACTTCGGGTCGTTGGCACTTTTTCAATCCTGCGTGTCCATATTTTCGACGCAATGCGTCGTCGAGCGCAGCGTGATTACTCCGATCAAACTCTGGCGGATATCGCTTTGTGTGCGGAGAGTAACAACCTCACTACCAACCTCGCTCACCAGAATAACCAAGGCACGGTTCATTAAAACGGCTGCTCCATTCAGTTCTCACTTCTCCAACAGTTTCCTCTGAGCATCGAAGGACCACAATGGGCCCTTCAGCGACTGTCGGTTATGTAGCGCACGAGGCAAAGTTCCGCGAAACCGACGCGCCGTCGTATTCACCTACGGGTTGTATTAGAAGTTTGGTGCTATTCACATTATTAAATATAATTAATATTGAATTTAATTATATTTACTTTATAGTGAATATCAATATGAACAATATCCACCGAAATTTGCCCAGCTGGGTGCAGAAGCTAGACGAAAGCGATCTACAGTTCGTCAAACAGGTGATTCTCGCTTCGGGATCGCTGAAGCAGCTAGCGGTGGAGTACGAAGTCTCTTACCCAACGATTCGTCAGCGCCTGGACCGCGTGATTGATCGGATCAATTTGTTCGAGGCAAACTCCGACGATAGCGCGTTCGAATCGCGGATCAGAGTATTGGTTGCAGAGCGCGTCATAGAACCGCCCGTCGGCAAAGAACTGTTGGCGCTACATCGAGAAAATTTGGAGACACAAAATGATTGAACCATGGTTTGACCCAGAACAGGCAAAGTACATCGCGTTGGTTGCTTTCTCCGCATTGGTAGCATTGCTTTCACCCCTCATCGCCAAAGGCTCGCACCGAACCTTAGTGTATTCAGTCTGGTTCACTTTTGCCGGTTTAGGGCTTGTTTTGTTAGGTCTCTCTCTCGCGGCGTACTTTGTGAATCAACCTACTTACATCGCGTCAACGCTGTTTAAGGGCGGTGTTTCACTTTTTATCGCCTTTAGTCTTTCTCTTTATGGTGTAGTGCAAGGGTACCGAGAAGCTGAGTTGCGAAAAATGGTAGCACACGATTTGTAGCACCACCCAGCTTCTCTTTAACAAATTGCTTGAGCACTGACCCCGTCCTAGTGGGAATTGCGATGAACCTACGACCCCAACATTCTTTTGCAATGTCATTGGTTGCCTCGACAAGATGAGCACCACAACGCAAACGATACCGGATCAAAGTGACGTGGAGTTAGTAATTGAGGAATGCTCCCCAAAATACTTCTATCGAGTAATTGATCCTGCGCAATGTCGAGCGTGCGGTGAAGCGACATGATCCGGCGCGGACAATTCAAACTACGGACTGTTTATGTATCAGGGTGAGCGCTTCAATAGTATAAGCCACTTGGTTGGAGCGTCTTTTGCACTAGTAGGCGTCGTCGTGCTCATAGCCTCTGCCGTCGCGGGTGGGGACTTCAACAAGATACTGAGCTACAGCATATACGGAGTTACACTGCTACTGCTGTATCTGGTCTCAACTCTTTATCACAGCCTACGTGGTCGGGCTAAACGGGTTTTTCGAGTGCTGGATCATCAGGCTATCTACCTGTTAATTGCAGGGACCTACACGCCGTTCATTTTGGTAGCAATTAGGGGGCCGATTGGCTGGTGGATGCTCGCAGGACTCTGGGGGCTGGCAGTTTTTGGAATAGTTCTGGACGCGATACAGCGCCAGGGTCGGCGGATAGTGCCACTGACGATCTATTTGATCATGGGTTGGATGTGCTTATTTGCGCTAGATCCTATTAGAGCCGCACTGCCACCGGCAGGTTTTTATTGGCTCGTTGCCGGGGGAATTTTCTACACGTCGGGCATCATCTTCTTTGTTCTCGACCATCGATACTCATGGTTTCATGGGGTCTGGCATTTATTTGTCGTTGCCGGAAGTGTCAGCCACTACTTCGCGATACTTCTGTTGTATTAGAGATTAATCATGGGTTCCCATTGCCAGTCGAGATGGGAATAGCAGTTAAACAAGCCTGTTACTGGTGCCTCACCGGCAACTTAGCCCGCCCCCAAAACAGAAAAGGTCCAACGCGCTCACCTTCATTGACTAACCGCAACTCAGGAAATCGCGCACGAAGTGCGTTTAATGTGACCCTGGCTTCAAGTTTGGCCAACTCTCTACCTATGCAAACATGCAGACCCACACTAAAGCTCAACATTTTCTTCCCGGTACGCTTCAGCATAAAAGTATTCGGTTCAGAAAAAGCGCTCGGGTCTCTATTTGCTGCACCGTAGTGCATCATGACTTTGGTGTTGGCAGGTATCGTCACGCTGCCAATGTCAACGTCCCGCGATGTGGTCTTAAACAAGCCCAACAGCGGTGGATCAAATCGCAAACTTTCGTTGATCGCATCGTCTACGTCTATTTCACCTCTACAGAATTCACCCCACAGATCGTCAATTGTTAATAACCGCCAGACCAAATTTGAGATCAACGATGTTGTTGTTTCATTTCCGGCGACAAATATTTGAACCGCAAGTGCAACCATCTCGTCATCTGGTAGATAGTCCCCATCTTTCTTCGCTAGCGCCATAACGGATAACAGGCCACCCGCATTCCCCGCTTTTCTCTTGAGATGAATTTGTTCCAGAATATAGGCGCCCATCTCAGCAAGATCATCTGCGTATTCAGCTGGGTCTTCTGCACACATGGTTGCCACCGAAGCATCCGCCCATCTTTTGAATTTTTTGATGTCGTCGGTGGGTATCCCTAAGATTTCACAGATGATGATGACCGGAAGCGGGAACGATAACTCATCGTGTAGATCCCATGTCTCTTTTGGTGAAACCGCATCCAACAATTCCTGCACAATTTCTTCCAACCGAGGTTGCAAATTACTAATTGGCTTCGCCAGAAAATCACCCTGGATAAGGTTTCGAATGAAGGTGTGATGTGGCGCATCTGACAAGATGCCTTGAGCCGGCTGGAAGTTAGGCCCGTTGCCAAAGCCTTCGATATAGGTTTCTGCATCCAACAACGCACTGTTGACGTCATCGTACCTAGAAAGGATGAAGAACGGCGGGTCATATTTTTCGTACAAATAAGCCCGATCCTGATCCAACAACTTTGCAGCCGTAATCGATGGGTCTTGAAGCTCATCTGCTCCCAAGAGATCCACATCCACTTTCACATCTACTGATCTTTCAACACCCATCGACTACCCTTCTATTCTCAATTCGCGGTTCATTGCTGCATTGTACCTAATTGTGGTTTAGGCAAATAAAAACAATGAAGCTATCTCGTTGGTGATTCGGCGTCCGCTTCTTGGTGCTATTGATCTAGATCAGCCTGCGTCAGCTCATTTCTAAGCCTTCTAACAAACCTGCATCGCGCCAATCTTTAATCAGTTCAAAGAAAGCTGGAGACCCAGCACCATAATTGCCATCTTGCAATGACCGCTCGGAGGGACGACCTTCATTGTTGTAGTACCCGGGCGTACAATCCGCCAAGAACTTCTCGTTCATGCGTGCAAGATTAACAATCGTCTGCACCCATTCCTCTTCGGCCTCTTTGCTAGCCTCAACAATCTTGTGATTACCTTTCAAACAGTGATCAATTACATAAGCAATGTGTTGACCTTGTTCGTTGAGTGCATGAGGGTAGTTAGCAGTGAATCCCGTTTGTGTGTGTCCCATTTGGAAGCAATTAGGAAAACCGTGGACATGCATGCCGTGAAATGTTCTTGCACCGTCACTCCATTTCTCACTCAAAGAGACGCCACTCCGGCCTAGAATTTCGTATCCGCAACGTTGTGAATAGCCAGTTCCGACCTCAAACCCAGTGGCAAAGACGATGCAATCCACCTCATACTCCACACCATTGGCCACCACGCCTTTTTCGGTAATGCTTTCTACCCCCTGGCCCTGGGTATCGATCAGCTGCACATTGTCACGATTGAACGTTGGCAGGTAGTCGTCGTGAAAACATGGCCGCTTACAGAATTGTCGGTAGTAAGGTTTCAATGATTCCGCGATGTCTGAGTCACCTACTAGTTCGTCTACTCGCTGGCGAATGCTCTCCATCTTCTGAAAATCTGCTAACTCCATTTTTTCTATCAGGTCTTCATACGAAAGGTTTTCTTCGCCTTCATCGCGCACCATAACCAGCAGATTGCGAATAATCTCCGTCCAGCCGTCGTTGACCAGATCTTCCTCTGTTACGCCACCTGATACGAGGGTATTGAAATTGTCCATGCGTTCTTGGTGCCAACCCGGTGTCTGATTACGAAACCAGTCCATGTCCGTCTCTCTATCGTTGCGTTCATCGATCGACGATGGTGTGCGCTGGAAGACAAACAGTTCTTTGGCGCCTTCACCAAGATGGGGCACACATTGAACTGCAGTTGCACCGGTCCCTATGACGGCAACCCGTTTGTTTGCCAACCCGGTAAGATTACCGTGGGCGTCGCCGCCGGTATAATCATAATCCCAGCGACTAGTATGGAAGGTGTGTCCCTTATAATCGTCAATGCCTGGTATCCCCGGTAATTTGGGGCGATTCAGTGGACCGTTAGACATGATGACAAACTGCGTCTTTATTTCATCACCCCGATTGGTAGAAATAACCCAGCGCGAAGCCTCCTCGTCCCAACGCACTTCTTTCACTTCCGTCTGAAAGAGAACGTCGTCGTTCAAGTCGTATTTTTCAGCAATAAGTTTGCTGTACTCCAATATGTCTGCGCCTTCAATGTAACGCTTAGGGGGTAAGTATCCTGTTTCTTCCAACAAGGGCAGATACACATAGGATTCAATATCACAGGCCGCTCCTGGGTAGCGATTCCAGTACCACGTACCGCCAAACTCACCCGCCTTTTCGATCATGCGGATATTTTTCATACCGGCTTCACGTAGCCGCGCACCCGCTAACAAGCCGCCGAAACCACCGCCGATAATCGTAATCTCGACTTCGTCGGTGAGCGCAGCCCGCTCTATCACTTGGTCTATATAAGGGTCATCGATATAGTGCGCGAAATCTCCTGCTACTTCAGTATATTGAGCGTTACCGTCATCCCGAATTCGCTTATCCCGTTCTGTCTGGTACTTGTCTCGAAGCACATCAGGATCGAAACCCAATGTCGGAGCCTGCGATGTGGTTTGATTCATGAATGTCCCCAATAAAAGTGAATGCTCTAATTGGTACTAATACTAACCTGCTCCTATCAAGTCTTGGGCTTCGGCAACTACCTATTGACACCGCCATTAAAGGCAAAACTATTTCAGCGAGGTACCAGATTAGCGGGCTTGATCGTTCAGCTCCAAATTTGACTTTAATCAAATGCTCCACCAACAAGCTGTGCAATGGTCAGGCTGAGGAGGCACCCTATGTCACGAACTCGACTGGTCGAAATCGCCCGTGCTGATCTAGCCCATGGACGCGACGGGACGATGGATAAGACCGATGCTATTTACAAGGTACCCGTAGAGACTTACTACGATAAGGAACGATGGGAGACGGAAATGAAACAGATTTTCCGGCGCGTTCCTCTGATGTTGGCAACAACTGCCGAAGTACAGGAAATTGGCGATTACAAAGCGATCAGCGCCACGGGAGTCCAGGTCTTAATCACCCGCACCAAAAGTGGCCAGGTGAAGGCCTTTGTTAATATGTGCAGCCATCGTGGTGCTTGTCTGGTGGAGGAAGGCCGGGGTAGAACACACCGATTCACCTGCCCCTATCATGCTTGGACATTCAGCCCTGATGGTGATCTGGCTGCTGTTTATGCTGAAGAGGAATTTGGCGAGCTGGATAAGAGCCAGTACGGCCTCACTGAGCTTCCATGCCTGGAAAGAGCAGGTCTGGTATGGGTAATTCTCAACCCAGAGTCCACACTCGAAATTGCGGATTTCCTTTGCGGTTACGATGGCATGCTCGCCGAGTTTGGATTCGACACCTGGCACTTGCAGGCCACCCAGGTACTCGAAGGTCCAAATTGGAAGGTCGCGTACGATGGGTACTTAGACTATTACCACTTGCCGATTCTTCATGGGAAGTCCTTCGGGACTGACATTGGTCATAAAGCAAATTACTATTTCTGGGGACCTCATTCGCATCTCGGGCGACCCGATACATTTTTTGAAAAATTTGAAAATCTACCCGACGATCAATGGCCGCTTCAGCGATTGTTGGACGGTGTTTGGACCATTTTTCCACACATCTCGATCGCTAGCTTCTCTGGTGGTGGCCGTGCGGTCATGATCTCCCAGCTTTTTCCCGGGGCGACCTTGGACAAATCGCAAACCATTCAGTACTACCTGATGGAGAAGGAGCCGCTTACGGATGATGACAAACGTGAAGCTGCAGAACAGTTTGATTTTTTAAAGTATGTAGTTTCTGAGGAAGACTACAAAACCGGCATAGCTCTGCAGAAAAACCTGAGTATCGGATTTTTGGATCATGTTCTTTACGGGAAGAATGAAGGCGGTAGCCAAGCCTTTCACAAATGGGTGGAGGCGATCATTAATGCCTCGGATGCAGAGCTGCCAAAGCTTTTCCAAACGGGCTAGCTCCCCAGTGCTCAATCGAGTGACTGCAACAAGCTAGCAAGGGTGACTTATTCGAGCAAGTTACGCGAGCGCTTCACTCCCAAGCTTGGGCTGCACCTAGTTCTTGCCTACCTCTCCAAGCAAGAGATTGTCGCGCACAGCCCGGAGCAGGCTTTCTAACTGCACATTCTCATCTCGGGTGAGATCTTTGAGTGACCGTTTCGCCAGTTTCTTTCCAGCGGAAATCATATCTTGATCAACTTTATGACCTTTCTTGGTCAAGTAAATAAGCTTCGAACGCCGATCGTTATCATCGGTTCGCCGCTCAATCCAACCACTTTGCTCGAGGCGATCGATGAGGCCACCCACCGACACTTTACCAACCGTCAGCAGCGTAGCGAGTTCCGATTGGCTCAAGCCATCCTGTCGGTGCAGCTGAATGATCACACGCCATTGCGCCCGGGTAAGTCCAGTGGGTTTTGCTAACCGATTATAGTGGGTGGTCATCAGCCGAGCGATGTCGGTTACCAGAAATCCAATCCCGCGATCCCAATCAAGCTGCCGAGCGTTTTTGCGCTGCTTTATTTTCGCCATCTAGAATGTACTACCGAGACTGCTGCTTGGGAATGCACACATGGCAGGCGGATCAAGTCACGATTCGATAGATAATCGTGCCTTTGGCACAGACTGTCGCATCTTCCACGCCCACAACCTCGACGTCGCTGTAAAACAGTTCGTTGTCGCGGTGGGTCACATTGGCGTAGGCCATCAAATCACCTTGAGGTGGCGCGGCAATAACTTGTGCTTGCATGGCAGGTGTTGATGCTTTGTATGCACCAGAGCCTGTGACCGCCCAAGCCGCCATTGCGCCGGCTGTATCTAGTAGCGCAAGCGCTGCACCTTCGTGGGTTCCTGTACTGTCACTATCGCCGTGAGTCTCCTTCCAAGGCATGAACAGTCGAGCTTTGCCGTCTGCCATGTGTTCGATGACGATTCCCCGTTCGTGAATAAAGGGGACCGCGTTGGTGATGGCTGGCCCCATCTTCCCTGGGTCACTACCTTCAGCGGTGAGATGTCCGCTGGGTCCTGCTAAAGCCTCGGCTCCTTGGCGACCACGAATCATGAGCGTAGCATGTGACACGTCGCGTCCAGCTTCGCTGGTGACCGTTGTCTCGACAAAACACAGTTCTTTACCTCGCCTCAGCAGTCGCGCATTAACGGTTACCGATTCGTTAATCGCGGCGTTGAGGTAGTTAATCTGAAAGCCCGCGGTGTGAAAGGGTCCAACTTCTGAGCCAAGCACAGTGCGCACGGTAGCGTGAGCGGCAATGACAGACAACGAAGCATAGACGCCACCATGTAGAGCGCCACCGGGATTCGAATTGCCTTCGCGAAACGGCAAAACCAGCTGCGCAGATTTTTCATCAAGCGAAACCACTTCGACGCCTAACTGTTTCGAATACCCCGACTGTTCGATCCACCGCTGTACATCACTCAAGATCATCCCCTACTAATTGTATTGTTGTTGATTGCATACCCGGTTTAGAATTCAGGAATAAGGCACGAATGAATTGATTCATCGCCAGGCACCTGTCGAGCCAGCGTCTTTATCGCCAATTCAGCTTCTTCCAATTTGAAATTATGGGTGTGCATTTTTTCCATCGGAACCCGACCAGATTCTATGCACCGAATGGCCGACGAGTAACCGCTAGCGGTCACGCCGATGGCACCTTTAATGGTAATTTCCTTGAACACCACTGTATCGGAACTAAATTCCGGCACCTTTCTGCCTCCCTTAACACCCGCGAGCACGATCGTACCACCAACTTTGCAGAAACTGAGCGCATCCACAACCGGCTGAGTGGCATACGAAGATACGTCTACCACGACATCAACACCGGTACCATCCGTGATCTCTTTCACTCGTTGTTTAGCATCTTCGTTTTCTACATCGACCGTGTGAGTTGCACCAAACAGCTTAGCCAATTTCAATTTCTCAACATCGGCCGCTAAACCCGTCACAATAATGTTTTTGGCACCCGCTTCGCGGCAGGCGATGACACTGGATAAGCCGCGTTGACCCGGTCCCATAATGACAACGTCGTCACCAATGGAGGTACCTGGTATCTCCACTGCCCAGCGATAGCCGGCACCCAGTGGATTGAACATCACCGCGATTTCTGCTGGCAGGGAGGGATCCATTTTATGCACAACAGAATTCCCGTCGATGTACATGTACTGGGCATAAGACCCCCACAAGCCTGGCTTATCCGACAGCGGAATGTAGGAATAGATTCGTCGCTGCCCGCACAGATGATAACTTCCACCCAAACAAGTCGGACAAGTGTGGCAAGCGATCATGGTTTCTACCGCCACTCGATCACCCAAGTCTAAGCTCCATCGCTTTGCTGCGTTGTCACCGATGGCGACAATTCGCCCTAATGGTTCATGCCCTGGAATCACCGGTATTGGCGAGCCGAGTACCCCCTCGAATTGTTCATAGTCAGAACCACAAATCCCGCAGGCTTCGATCTGCAAAATGGCACTGTTGGCATCAATTTGTGGCATCGGAATGTCTTGTCCGACCAATTCACGAACACCTGTCTGCACCATAGCGAAGGCGGTTTTTGGCAACGTTTTTTGCAACATGACGACACCTCGGAATATAACGGGTAACCCATATAGTACTCATATGTACTATTTTTTCTCAAGGTAGAATTTGTTGATAGCAACAAGCTTGAAACTAGTACGCATATATACTAGTTTTAACTGACCCTACCTACACCCCACCTAAGAGAAGCGCTGGTAATGTCCATACCCCGTATTAGCACCTTGTCAATAGATGAAGCCTTAGCCGCAGCCAAGACAGTAAACGTATTGCCGCAGATCGCTGAACTGAACGTATTTCGCACGTTACTTAAACATCCCAAGCTGGCTAAGGTGATCAACGATATGTTGCTGATGCTGCTGTTCGACGGAAATCAATTGCCAGCACGCTTTCGAGAGCTATTAATCATGCGGATTGGCTGGGTGACCGGTTCAAATTACGAATGGACCCAACATTGGCGCATCGCGCTGGAAACAAACCTCAGCGAAGCCGAAGTGTTGTCCGTCAGAGACTGGCGTAACGCCGATTGCTTTACGGAGGCTGATCAAGCGGTGTTGGCGGCCACGGATGACACGCTCGCTGATGGCGCCATTGGTGCTGATACGTGGGCGAAATGCGCAGAGCACTTGGCATCCGAAGCGGAACTCTTGGAACTCAATGCCGCTATTGGCACTTGGCGGCTCATCTCACAGCTTGCCAAGTCGGTAGAGATTCAGCTGGAGGACGGTGTGTCTTCTTGGCCACCGGACGGCATCGCACCGACCAGCGCTTAGCAAGCTTTGTTCTCAATATAATACGGAGTCAGGGTCATGACCCAACAGGCATTGTCACCAGAGCTAGTCGGAACCGAGTTTCCACCTCGTCAAGTTTCATGGAACGAGAAGGACACCATACTGTACGCCCTTGGTGTAGGTTCGAAACCCACGCAAGAATTGGATTTTCTGTACGAAGGGCGCGGGCCCAAGGTGTTGCCCACCTATGCCGTGATCCCCGGCATGCGCGCACTCGGCAACATCGGCAAGGTGGTTAAGCTCGACATCAAACGTCTGCTGCACGGTGAACAAAGTGTGCAGATCCATCGAGCGCTGCCCGCAAAAGCCGAATTGACGATGACGAGTCACATCTCCGAGGTCTGGGATAAGGGTAAGGGCAAAGCGGCGGTTATTGGCGTCCGCGCAGACTTTTCTGATGAACGAGGTCCCGTCTGCAGTACAAGTTCCACTTTGTTTTTTATGGGTGCCGGTGGCTTCGGCGGTGAATCGGGACCTTCTACCAAAGACAAGAGCCAGCCACCCAATCACAAGGCGGATCTCACAATTAGTTACCGGACCCAAGAAGAACAGGGCGCGCTCTATCGATTGAGCGGTGATCCGGTGGCACTGCACATCGATCCGGAATTCGCAAGGAAGGCAGGATACGAGAAACCATTCATGCATGGTCTATGCACCTTCGGGTTCGTAGGCCGAGCCGTGCTGCAAGGTGTGTGCGGTGGTGACCCCAATCGGTTTGTTTCCATCGATGGGCGTTTTGCTGATCGCGTCGAGTTTGGTGACGAGATCCAAACCCGACTGTGGCACACCACACCGGGTGAAGTCATAGTGCAAGCGGCGACACAAGACGGGAAGATCGTGTTGTCACAAGGCCTAGCTCGGTATCGTGCTGAATGAGTTCGTTTGTAGAAGTATTCGGCGCCGAGCAAACAGCAGACAGGCAGTGGTCATTCGATCTCACACAGCGATTTAACGGTGCCTTTGGTGGCACCAATGGGGGCGTACTTTCTGCGATTTCTTTGTACGCCGCACGATCGATCTCTGCTCGCCAACCTACAAGTATCGATTCTCGATATATCCGAGGTTTTCGGCCAGGTCAGGCACGGGTAGCGGCTACTATCATAAACGCCGGTCGCACGCTCTCCATACTGCGGGTTGATGTCATCGATACCAATGATCGGCTATGTACACAATCGACCATCACTCTGGTTCAACCTTCTGCACTAGTGCAATCGCTCAATCAACCCAAAAGCCGTACGGGGCCAAGAGGATTGAAACCCTGGGCCGAAGGCAAGCCATGGAAACAACCGAAAACACCAGTGATCATTCCGTTGATCGAGACATTTGTTCCCACGGCGCTTGGCGGGCAGGAACGTGAAACGATTACGGGCAGCAACGTCTTGTTTAGTGACTCAGACCTCTGTGCAGAGGCCAGCTGCATCGCTGCAGACCTCTCAGTTGGTCCCCCTGTCGCTCGCGCAGTAAAAGGCGCCGCGTCGACGCCAAACCCCGATTTGTCACTACGTTTTTGTGGGTCTGCAATCAACGGCACCCATCTCGTCGCTGCCTGTGAACTAATGACCATCGACGCTGGGCTGGCATCAACGCGCATCAGTGTCTGGAACGATGAGGTGTTGATGGCAGTGGGTATCTCAACAACAACCTGCCTTGCTGTGTAGCACCTTCTTACGATAGCCACTTCTTAACTCTAGAAATTGGATGACGATATGCACTACGGATTGATTCTTAGCTCACCAACCATTGCTGGCCAAATCGACACGGCCCGCCGCGCTGAACGCGCAGGCTTCGAGTCGGTGTGGACGACGGAGTTTTTTAATTCACACGGTTTTGTCCGGCTGGCAGCGGTAGCAGCAGCAACCGAACGTGTGACCTTGGGCACCGCTATCGCCTATGCCTTCATGCGGACTCCCATGTTGGCTGCAACTGCTGCCATGGACATTGACGAGTTATCCGGTGGCCGCATGATTTTAGGACTCGGTAGTGGCACCGAACGCATGAATCGCGAATGGTACTCCATGCCATTTGACGAGCCTCCAGCTCCCCGCATCAAAGATGCGATTGGTTTAATTAGAGCCGCGTTCGCAGCCCAAAATGGCGGTGGCTTGACCTATGAAGGCCCACACTACCAAGTCAAGATTCCCGTCTACGCCAGGCCAAATGCTGCACGCGAGCGTATACCAATCTGCCTCGCCGCAGTGAACAAGGGCATGATTCGCGCCGCCGCCAGCACCACCGACGGGCTCATTTGCCACCCAGTGTTCAGCCGAAAATATATCGCTGACTGTGTTTTGCCGATGACGAGGGGTTCTAGCTGCAAGCCTTACCCTTACGTGATTACCTCGGTCGCTGATTCCACCGAACAAGCACGGAACGAGGTTCGCGGCCAAATTGCGTTCTACTACACCACACGTCTATATCACTCGATACTAGACATCCACGGCTGGCGCGAGATCGGGGAGACGATTGCAAATGCGTTCCGCCAGCGGGATTTTGGTACCATGGCCGCCGCGGTCACAGATGAGATGATCGATCAGATCGCAATCTACGGCACACCAGATGAAGTGCGTGATCAAATCAAACAATGGGAAGCCTTTTCCGACCATGTGATCCTGTACAGCCCCAGCGTAGGCTTGCAACCCGAACGTGTACAAGAAAACCTCGACGCGATTGTCGACACATTTTCAACTTAACCGGATCACTTGACCATTCCAATACCCACCACAACCGACATCAACGAGTTTCGTGAAGCAGGCTATTGGGTCGCGCAAGTCCTATTCAACTCCGGCGAGCTACTATTACTAAAACAAGCATTCGAACGGATTTATAGCGGAAATTTAGACCACAGAGACTGGCCTTTTGTATCACCAGTTTTTAGCGAGGCAGAAGACGGTATTCGCACCGCGCTATTCTCCGCATACGTCAATCGCACCATCGAAGCGACCGTCAAGCACCCGAAACTTACTGAAATCGCCTCAGTCTTGCTTGGCGCAAACCGAGTTCGTTATTGGCAAGACCAAGCCATCTGGAAACCAAAGTCGAAAGATTTAACTGAAGCCGGGAACATCGGATTCCACCAGGACTATGCCTATTGGCAAGATAGCTCTACCACCAACATGGTCAGCGCCAATATCGCACTGCAGGACGTACCCGCAGATCGGGGGTGTCTTAGAGTATTTCCCGGTTCTCACAAACTCGGCTTATTGACCGAGTCGGGCGGTGATTTCTTTAACACTGACATCGATGGGTTAAGAAAACAGTTTCAGACAAGGACCGGAGAAGTTGACATCACAATCGAACTAAAAGCAGGCCAAGTGTCGTTTCATCACTCCTTAATCGTGCACGGCTCAGGTCCTAATACGACCCAAGAAGACAGACTGGTACTCGCACCAGCTTACATGCCCGACGAGACTTATTACCGAGAAGAGGGGCAACCACCTTGCCCGCACAGCGACTTCCTGGGCGAAGATCGAAAGCATGGGACAGCGTTCGATGGCGCTCACTTCCCTACTGTGAAGATTTAGCGGGTAAAACTGTGATAAGGCATCGATATAGTATCTAGAAAAGAATTTTAGATTTGTACAAAGCGGTGGCAAAAGCACCCATCCGATTTTGACAATCCTAAATCCAGATCCGAATCGTCTGTACAACGTTATCAACAAAGTGTTCCTGGCGTTCAATACTCTCTCCGCGAAGGATCATTTGTGTTAGGAAAATTGCGAGACCTAAGAATACCAAAGCCTTTTCGCGCATCTCGTCATCTTGCCCCGCCTCCGAATTCCCAGTGAGAACCTGGCAGAGGCCGTCAATGGCCGCTTCTTCGAATCGAAGGTACTGCTCGCGAAAAGGATCGCCAAAATACGCATTCCACATAACCCAAATTTTGAAGTAATCCGAATTGGCGGGCACTGTGTCGATGAGATGCCGCCCGCTCCTCAGCATACGCTCATCAAATGTTGACCCGCTCGTGAAAGGGGAAATAGTGTCCTTTATGATGTAATCCCGCACGGCATCGAGCACAGCCGCCACTAGGTCATTTCGGGTCTTAAAATAGGCATGCACGGTGGGTATCGAAACCCCTGCAGCTCGTGCCACATCGCCATGCCGCGCACCATCAATACCCTTAGTTGCAAACACCTGAATCGCAGTGCTCAACAGCTGCCGACGGCGCTCATCCGGCGCCATCTGGGCCGCACGCCGCGCGCTCTTCGGGCTTGTAACATTAGTCATTACGACACTTACCGCCAATTCATTGGTTATTGAGGAGAGTTGCAAAAAACATAGCCATTCTAATGTATTTTTAATCACTGAGTATATACTCATTGACGAATTACTCACTCATATGAGATTATCTCTGCGCTGCGAAAAACAACCACCACCCGAGCCAACACCCAAGCGTCGCTTGGGCCGACGTTATGTCACAGGAAGCAACTATGCCTGAAACTCTAGTCTGGCAATGTCTGTATTGGACCTTGATGGCCATTGCCACTTTTACATCGTTCCGCTACTTCCGAGACTTGGGCGACATCACTCAAGCTTTTATGACAGTCACCCGCAAAAACATGTTGTTCGCGATCCGCCATGAGTATCAGATTATGGTGGTTAGCCTAATCGCCCTTGGCGTGGCGGCATGGATCGGCTACGGTTTTGCCGTTAGCTGGGGCCCTTCCACCACAGTATTACTGGTCGTTAACCTTTTCTTTATCGGATTCCCTTTTTTATGGCTGCACTTTGGCTTACGCAACCAGCAAGCCAGCGCAACCTACTACAGCCTCGAAGAAGCGAGAAACTTTGTCAGGCCGGAAGACAGCGTCATCGTCTTAGCCAACAACGGCGAAGCTCGAGCACACCCTGATTACCACATCAAACGTCCGCACCTAGCCGGCTCCCCAGAAGGCCTTGGTGGCGACGATATCATCATGACCTACTGTTGTTTGACTCACTTGGGCCTCGGGTACAAACCTGAGATTGATGGCAAACACCTAGAGCTGACGGTGGTTGCGCAGCACGGCAACAACCTCATCATGCGCGACAGCGAGCAAGGTGAACCGATCCAACAAGTTTATGGTTCGCGAGAGAAAGACGGCCGTCGTGCAGCTAACGCGATGCAACAATGGCCAACCTTTCGCATGACCTTCCGAGGCTTTCAAAAAGCCTACCCTCAAGGCACCGTATTCCTTAACAAGTTCAAGCCTTTCAAAAAGAATCCGTTGTTGTTTCTGTGGGATCACTTCGTCGAGGTGGTGTTTCTGTGGGGAACAGTTCCCCACCACACCAACGAATCATTGCTGTTTGAGACTATGGACGTGGAAGACGACCGCCTCAGGATGAAAGAGTTAGTATGGGGGTTTAACGTCGGTCAGGACTCTGTTGCCTACACGGAAGAGTACGTTCGTCAACAAGGCGGCCTGATCAATACCAACGTGGGCAATCGCAACATTGTCATTGCCTGGGACGAAGAGCATGAAAGCCTAGGAATTTACTACAACGACACCGGCAACCCCATCGCTTCAACCAACTTCTGGGGTGAGGTTAACGGCAAACAACTGCAGCGCGTCGAGACAGTCAAAGCCGGTGCCTATTGGTTTGTGTGGGTGAACTATTTTCCCGAAACAGATGTTAACCGCGAAGCACAACTCACATTGGCTCAAGCCAGCTAACTTTATCTATCAAAGAGGACAAATTTCTATGAATGAAAAATTGCACTCGGCGATGACCGGGATTGTAAACTCACGACCAGAAAGCGTAGCGCTAAAAAAGGAGCTTCACGTCAAAATCGCAATGCTGTTGCGAGCAGGGAAATAAACCTATGAAACAATACGACGCAATCATCGTCGGCGCCCGTTGTGGGGGTGCCCCTCTGGCCATGCTGCTAGCAAAGGCAGGGCATCAAGTTCTGCTAGTAGATCGCATGGCGTTCGGTACCGACATCATGTCAACACACTACGTCAAACGTTCCGGCGCTAGCTTACTAAACGAATGGGGCTTGCTCGATGCAGTACGCGCAGCAGGTACACCCGCCATAGAAAAGCTGACGTTTCAAATAGATGACACACACCTGTCCGGTAATGCACCTCCGTATGAAGGCGTTGCAACGGACTTTACACCCAGACGAATATACTTGGACAAAATACTGGTAGACGCTGCTATCGAAGCTGGTGCAGAAGTGCGGGATCAATTCTCTGTCACAGACCTTCTATTTAGTGATGGCCGTGTCACTGGCATCAAGGGGGCAAAAAAAGGTGGCGCTGAGGTTTCAGAACGAGCCAAGGTAGTTGTTGGAGCAGATGGGGCTCGTTCACTTGTTGCAAAAACGGTGGCCGCCGAGCACACCATCGATGCGGGCACACACACCTGTGGACACTATGCCTACTACAGCGGCATGCGCGAATCTGAATCCAGTGCAACATTGCGCATTTTGACCGACAAACGTCGCTTCTACATAACCTTTCCAACCAATGATGATCTGGACATGGTGTTCCTATTTTGGCCCACTGCGGAGGCTAAACAAGTGCGTGCAGACTTGGATAGCGCATTTGCAGAGAGCCTCAGACTTGTCCCCGAGCTTGAGTCACGTGTTCAGGGCGGCACACGCGAAACTAGGATCTCTGGGACACACTTGCTACCGAACTTCTTTCGCCGAGCCCATGGACCGGGTTGGGCGCTGGTTGGCGATGCGGCTTTACACCGAGACCCTATCACCGCCCAAGGTATTACCAATGCGTTCACTCATGCTGCCATATTGGCACAAGAGCTCAATTCCGCTCTTCAAGGTGATAGTTCGCTTGATAACGCAACAGCATCTTACGATCAGCGCCAGTTTCAGATTTTAAAACCAATGTTCGACTACACCGTGCACCTCGCAATGCTGCAAGCACTCCCTGACGAAATGCAAGAAATGTTGCCAATGGTCGCCAGCGATCCAGGTGCCACAACAGCTTTCATCGGTGCCTTCATGGGCAGTGTACCGCTCGATAAAGTCTTCCCACCCACCCTGCTCGACCGATTCGCAGCAGATGTTGAGCGTGGCCAACAGGAGCAGAAACATGTCGCTTAGCGATCAAGAAATGCTAAAAAAGGTACTGTGGTTGGTAGATATAGAAGAAATAAAACAGCTCAAAGCGCGTTACGCCGCGGCCTGTGATGACAACTACAACACCGACGCGTTGGCCAAGTTGTTTACCGAGGATGCCGTTTGGGACGGTGGCATGATGGGATATGCCGAAACCCGCGAGGGTATCGTCACCTTCTTCGAAAATGCTTCTAACCTGGTTGGCTTTGCTGTCCACGGCATCAGCAACCCAATTATCGAAATCAACGACGATACGGCCACAGGGCATTGGTACCTAGATCAACCTATGGCCATGAAAGGAACGGATGCCTGTTATTGGTATTGCGCCCAATATCGGGACCAATACAAGCGGACGGTGGCGGGTTGGAAATTCAGCCACGTAAAGCTTATCGCTCGTGCGTTCACACCCTACGATGTGGGATTTGGCAAACAGTTGTTAGCCGATCTCCCCGTTTAGGCGGGCATTCAATGGACATTGAATTCGAATCCCTCGCTTCTGTGGCACGACAAATCGACACAAAGGTGGTTTCACCCGTTGAATTGACCGAACTCATGTTGCGACGAATCAGCACCATGAATCCTAGCTACAACGCCTACTCGCTTGTCTGCGAAACACAGGCTATCAAGCAGGCCCAAGTCGCAGAACGTGAAATCCACAGTGGCAAATATCTCGGGCCGCTGCACGGTATGCCCATCGCCATAAAGGATTTACTCCAAACTCGGGGCATCACTACAGCATGTGGCTCAGTGGTAAAGCGCGATTGGGTGCCGGAAGAAGATGCAACCGTAGTACAAAAACTGAAGCAAGCGGGCGCTATTATTCTTGGCAAATTAAATATGACCGAGTTTGCGCTTTCCGGTTACCACCCAGACCTTCCCGTACCCAAGAATCCTTGGGGACAAAATCGCTGGGCAGGCGTGTCATCCAGCGGTGCCGGTGTGGCAACAGCCGCCGGTCTCGCCTTTGGAACGCTAGGTAGCGACACCGGCGGTAGCATAAGATTTCCCGCCGCTGTTAACGGTGTTGTTGGCATCAAGCCCACGTTCGGCCGGGTCAGTACCCGCGGCGCTTTCCCACTAGCCTACACACTCGATCACATCGGACCCATCACACGGCGTGTCGAAGACGCCGCCATTCTTTTACAGGTCATCGCGGGGTTTGATGGAAAAGATAACTTCTCAAGGCGGCTCCCAACTGGGGATTATCTCAAACACTTAGATCGAGGAGTGACAGGCTTACGCATTGGAATTGACGAAACCTATTGCGCAACCGATGCGCATCCCGAAGTTACAGCTGCAGTGCTAGCAGCGAGTCACGTGCTGGAACAACTGGGTGCGCAGCTTGTCCCAGTCGACATGCTCGAAGTACTCGATGTGTGCCCACATTGGGGTGCAGTGGTGGCTGCTGAAGCAGCGGTTGCACACCAAGGTCTGTTTCCCGAACAAGCCTCTGACTACGGTCCGGTGTTTCGATCCGCTTTAGAAACCGCACCATCCATCACCGGCAGCGACTACACGCGAGCGCGACTCGCAGCGGCCAAAACCAAAGCTGTATTTGACGAACTTCTTACCGATGTTGATCTTCTGCTATGCCCTGGCGCTCCCCTACCTGCGATGCCGTTGGAAGATTTCCCACCAACTCAGATCTTGCCGCCAGAGGCAGTGGCTTCTTTTGTTGGATTCACCGCGCCCATGAATTTTTCAGGTCATCCGACGATCTCAGTCCCCTGTGGCCAGTCTTCAGAAAACTTACCGCTAGGACTGCAACTCGTCGGAAATTACGATGCCGAGGCGTTGCTCATCACCGCCGCCCATGCTTATGAACAAGCAACTCAGTGGCACACCCAAACTCCGACACTCCTGCACCCCAACCCCTGAGGCTAGAACAATGACAGACGCCGAATGCATCGAACGTGCTCAAAAATTCTATGAATTATTGCTCAGCGATTTCGCGACAGTACAGGCCGATTATCTTGCGGACAAGTTTTCCTGGGAGAATCCACTACCGGACAACATTCCTTTCGGCGGCACCTACCATGGTGCAGACGGACTGCTGCAATATTTAGGTGCGATCAACGATGCTATCGAAATGAGTCCATTGCACTTTACCGATGTGATTGCCAATGACCACGTGGTCTCTTTGGTTGGCGTTGAGGAAAATACACTGGTAAGAAGTACGGGCAAACGCTACACAATGCCTTTTGTGCATGTCGTACGATTTGACACAGACGGTTGCGTGAAACACGTCAGAGAGTACAACGACACTCGTGAAATGGTTGCGGCTTTCCGCTAGCTATGTGCCTCAGTGATGGGTTCCGTACACCAGGCTCGCTTGTGTACGCACGTTCTTATTTGCCCGGCTCATACCAAACCGGTGAAGACCAAGCACGTTCTTGAATCGTTTGTGCCAGTCCTTCCCGAGGTGCCACACCGGCCCAAATCGCGTCCCAGGTCGACCAACGACAACTCGGGTTCTCAAGCACACGTGCATAGTAGAATGCAGCCTGATCAACCTTAAACTCTGTGTCTTGCCAGAGTGTACTTAGTTCGGCTGAACCCTTTGCGCTGTCAAAACGACATGTCTTAAGATCCACCGTCGACCCGTTGTCCGGGCACCGATGATTCGCACCCGGTTCTGCACCATCGGCACAGGCAACATCAAAAATCTTTTCCTTCGTGGTTCCCGCTTCGATCCAACCCTTGACGATTTGCAGTCGTTGCAACGGTGCTGAATGCGCATCACGAATCGCTTCGACATAGAACTGTGGCACGCGTTCGTCATTCCCGTGTAGGTTACCGCCCATGGCTACACCGCCCGCGTATAGGCGTTGCACTCGATCCGGCGCGTTTAGAATCTGCATGTCGTAATCAAATCCCGCAAAGAACCGAACTCTAATTCTAGGACCACTTGTGCCGAAGGTTTCTTTGCGCCGAAAAGCGTCGTATATAGATTCTCGTGAATTTTCCTCCGCCCACACTCCTGCCAATCCGGAAGCGCCCCACTTCTCAAAGTTCGCAAGGCTCCCACCAGCGTATCGGCTGCCATCGGGGTTGGGTTTGGCCAGCGGCACGGAGCCTCTGCCTTCCGGAGTTCCGTCAACTATACCGACCTTGCTCCAATAGTTGTCCTCATCGAATGCACCTGCACCCACGTGCGTGTCCGATGCACTCACAACGCCAAATCGATATGGGTTAAATCCACTTTCTTGTTCCATACGCAAACCCGCAAGATAGGCATCACGAACATAGCTGCCTTGGGGTCGAGAAGGCTCGACTGTGGCCACCTTAACTTCCATGAGTTCAAAATCAGCCCATTCATCATTCGGGGACAGCAACGGGTGGGTTTCTGAGGTGCCTTTTACCTGTGATATTTCTACCAACGGTTCGTTGCGCATGCGTTGCTCAGCGTAGGCCTTGGTTAATGGAGAACCATTGGTTTGGGCTAACGCAAACATCATGCCGTCAGAGCCATTCGAGTTATGCGGGATCGCCAAGCTCTCCACTCCCGTGGCCCGTTGTGTGTCCAACCAATCCCATAAATCTTCTGGATTGGTTGAATCCATGCTGGAGAATGGTAACTCCGACGGACCAGCGCCCCGAAATATCACATCGCGGTGCAGGTTTTCGCGATCGCGCCCGGCGGCGGTGTATTCATAGCCTACAAAAGTGGTAAAGCGACTGGGATCATTGTGGCGCTGGGCGGCGTCAACTGTTGCTTGCCAGGCTGATCGCACAACATCAAGTCAATCAGGTCATCTTCGCCTGTCAGTTGCTGATCTATATAGGGGAACATATCTTGGAACGCGGCGATTCGGTCTCGGGGTGTTTTCGCTTCGCGAATTTTCATTGCTACAGGATGTTGGCCAACATGGGTATCTGCCTTATCCATCTCCGGCAGCATACCCATATACATCGCGTTATCCGTAACCGCCTGGAAGTCGAGTGGCGCACGTAGCTGCATCTTAAAACCAGAGGGGTGCATCACAGCCTGCCCTTTCGCATATTCATATGCCGTATCCGGAGTAGAGCGTGTGCCGAAAATGAAGGCATCAAATGAATATTGCGTGTGGACGTGCAGCTCACCAAAGTAGGCAGTACGCTCAGCTTGGTTTTCGACCGCCTCAGTCTTTGCCGGAGCAACCGTCGCCGACGGTTTCTCATCTTCAGAAATTGGCTGTGGCTCTGCGTCACAGCCACCGAGCATCACGGTCATGCTGAGCCAAGCAAAAATTATCGACCTACCGACACTCATCAATCCTCCGTTAGGCACTTAATTGCCATTAGATGTTCATTTTCGAAATGTCCGACCTGCCGTCGTATATCTAATGTACTCGCATGCCCACCCGGGGATCTACATGACGGGTCGGCGCACCGTGCTCTAACATGCCCTCTTTAATTTCATCGACAAGCCGCTAAATTCCGCCGGGAATAAACAGGGCGATTACTAGTTTCCGGCCCAGTGGTGGCTTGCGGTGGAGATTTACAAATCGATTACGAAATTCCAAGTATAAGAGTGCACCGCCTTAAGCTAGTCTAAGTGATACAGCATACTGGCGGGCGAAATTTGAAGAAACTGGTTTTGATCGGAATAATAGCTTTGTTATCCTGGTCCGGCGTTCGGTAATGCGTTCGCGCTAACTGAAATTGAGCCATCTAGGTGTACATCCCGCTGCGGGAACGCAATTACGATATCGTTCTCAGTGAAGAGTTCATCGATACGAAATCGGATCATGCTTCTGATCACTCGAAGGTCTCGATCAACAGCGGCATAAATCCAGAAGTAGGCGTCGAATATAAGTGCGTCATCACCGAAGTCTTCAAAAATCACCACTGGCGGAGGTTCGTGTAGGATTTCGACTTGCTCCCTAACGGCTTGGAGCATCAGCTCTGATACTTTTTTTACCGGTGAACCATAAGAGACCCCAACGCGCACTGTCGATCGGGTAACTCGATCGATTAGCGTCCAATTAACAACAGTGTTCTCAAGCAAGGAACTGTTAGGGATCAACAAATGAACCCCATCGGTCCGCCGAATACGAGTCGAGCGTGTGTTGATGGCTTCTACCGTACCCTTAGCATCACCAACTTCCAAAAAATCCCCGATTCTAATCGGCCGTTCCCACATCAATATCCAACCACTGATGAAGTTGTTGATGATGTTCTGCGCGCCAAAACCCACACCGATTGCGATAGCACCAGACACGAAGGCGAACGCCGTTAACGGAATGTTCAGTAGATTGAGCGTAGTCATAGCCAGAACGGTTAAGGCAAGCACATAGAAAACTCGCCGAACAAGATGAATGACGTCTGCATTCACCTGGCGTTTGGCTAGCCGATTAGCAATAAACCGTTCCATCCAACGAATGAGCAAATACCCAACCACAAGCAACGTCGGAACAAGCAGCAGTTGGCCTACGGAGACTTGCTGCTCACCAACCGAAAACACGATTCGCGCTAGAAACTGAGTGACGACTTGCAGATTTAAGTCCATTCTCGCCCTATTGAGTTGGCATGTGATCCAGTATAGTCGAACCGATTGCAAGTGTGACTACGCTGAATATACCCAAGGCTAGCGCTCGATCACCCATTGAAAATCGCCACCCGTCGCTTCGTTAGTTGATTCGGTAATTACCCGCCAACGTTTGCTAAGCTGATATTCTAGTTTTAGGGTCGACAGCGGTTCGAACAAACCATAGCCATAACTGACATACAGTTTCGGTGAAAGGTATTTGCCGATGACCAAAGCTGCTTGTTCGTTCGACGTACCCGGCGCAGATTCAATACCCACCTGATCAAGCCCCAACTTGCCGCCTACCCGATCAGTCAGCAGTTTTCCGCCTTTAACACCAAGCGCGAAAGCCGCTTGCTGCAGTACAGACTGTTCTTCCGCACTCCCGCCCGACAATGGACGCCCTAGTATCAAATAGGACAGTTGATCGGACTCCGGTAAGCTGGGGTTCGAGAATATGCTCAGTTCTGGGTCGAGTAACGTCCCTTTTACGTCCACACCGACAAGTATATCGGGCGTCGCCTGGCGTGCGGCTCTTATGTCCAAGCCTGGCATGTCTAACGGGCCGCCAGCGAACAACACACGGCCGCGTTCGATGGTCAAATCTTGCCCATAAGCTTGATATTGCCCTTTGACAATTTCGATCTCACCCGTGGCCGTGGTTGGGCGCTTGGGTCTTTCTCGCAGTCGTAGATCACCACCAAATTGCGCTGTTAAACCAAGACCATCGAACGTCACCTCATTACCCACATTGACCTTCAAGTCGGCAAATAGGTCGATCGGCGTTTCTTGACCTTCCTCTTCATCTACAAACCGTTGATCTCGCGAAGCCGAGACAGCCCCTCCAGGTAGCTGACGCATGCGAAAATCACCAACCGGCACGGTGAGTTCGCCTTTAAGTCGCAGTTCCTGCGCTTTGTAGGAAAGTTCAATATTAGGGCTCACGGTTACCCTCGCGTTTGGCGTATTGAGGGCCTGAAACGCTTCACCCTTCACAGTACCTTCAATACTCAGTTCTTCAAGCCAGGTTACATGCCCCACTATATTTAGCTGTCCTTCGCCCGAATGGGTGGTTGCATCAATATTGAAACCATCGTTGTTGCTTTTAACCTGCACCTGCGTGTCGGAGAGTGCGAGTCCAGGCTCAGCTAAGCCAAGTTTAGGCATCAAGAGCTCAGCATTGCCTAAAAGTCGCGGGGCGTTCAGCGTACCCGATAGCTGCCACTCGCTGGCGAGCGAGCCTTCCAGTTCGCTGAGTGCATCGCTAAATATCGGGATCCAAGCAAGATCGGGTAAAGCAGCCTTGACTGATGCGCGTACAGGCCAGTCCAATAGCTGGAGTGAGACATCCTGCTGACCGGCTGCTTGCAGGAAAATCCCTTCCGCGGTGGTTGAATCGCTAGAGAGCGGCAGTGTTGCATTGGCCTGCCACCCATCTTGGGTACCAGAGACTTTTACTGCTCCGGGCTCGAAAACCAATACATCTAACCAGTTGGCTTCATCTGCTGCTGCAAGCACTAAGCCATTCACTTGAAGATCAATATCCGAGTCGTTTAGACCTTTGCTCCACTGACCTCGTCCCGATAGTTCACCACGTACTTTGGTGCCTTCTGGTAAAACGATATTCAACAAATCTAAGTTAACTTTCGCCAATACAAATGTCGCTGCAACGCCATCTGCAGCTTGGGTGGCTTCGACACAAACAGTGGGTTGTGTAGCTTGAGAGGTATCTACAATACAAGCCCGCTCCAACTTTGCAGAATCTTGTTGCCAGAATCCGGAGCTCGGCTGGGTCAAAGCCCATTGCTGATCTGGCACTTCTGCATGGTCACTTTGATAGTCTAGATTTAAGGTCGCAAGTTCAAAATCCCAGCGCTGTTGTTTAGACCAGCCACCCACTGCTTTCAAATTGATTGCGGCACCTAAACCCTCTGCGTTTAGCGCTACTGTATGGTCGTCTGTTTCTCCACGTACATCGAAGCTGAGTTGTTCGATTAACAGATCTTGCGCCGAAATTTCATTTGCTCGCAGGCGAATGTCGGATTCCCGACCGTTCTGAAAATCTACATCGACAACAAGATTCAATGATCGTATTTGATAGTTTTCGTACACAAGCTCGCTGGCTGCTGCAGTGGCTTCAACGATCGGTGCCGTGGCTCGACCTGTTAGTCGCCCGCTACTTTCAAGCGACCCAGCAAGTTGTAGCGCCGCCACCGAACCAACAACTGACAGATCTGGAGAATTCATCCGCCATGAAAAGTCTATTTCTTTACCCAGTGTACCCTGGCCATCCAGATGGGTTGACCCAATCTGCAAAGTAGTAGTCGACAGTTCCAGGCGTTGGTTTTTTAGTTGGCCTTCAATGTTGGCAGATAACGTTTCGCCATTTAGGGTACCGGACAAACTCGCCTTTTCTATATGTGCGACCAATTCGGATTCTTGCTCTCCTACAACAGCGATGGAGTTCATGTTCGCCCGAAGTTCGACATTTAGTAAGCCCGTTAGGTGGCTGGCCACAAGGCTTGGGTCTAGAGCGTTCGCTTGCAGCACCAGCTCGCCGCTTAGCGCCGGCTGCCACGCTAAGCGTCCGTTACCGGTTGCTTGCGCCTCCCCAAGCTTAATATTTAACTCCCCGACCCGGACCTGTTTAGAATCGCCCACACCTGCAAAATTAAAGGGCGTTGTCTGCTCGCGATATTCCAACAATCCACGCGAAGAAAACTGGAAATCTTGCGGAGACCCATCTAGCGTTAGCGTGCCGTTACCGACTAGTGGCTCCCCAGATCCAAGCTGCGTTTGCACATTCACCACCGCTGCCTGTAGATCCAGCAATAAAGTCTGCGCCCAATCAACTGAACCTGAAACCTGAATGCTACCGGGTTGGCCGACCAACCGTATTTCGACGTTGTCCAGTAAGGCAGATGAATCGGTCATCTTTAACTGGTAGTCAGTACTCACTGTTGAGTCGACGACTCCCCGCGCTTGTAAGTCACCCACCAATTCCAATGCGTTCAGTGGCCCACCAGCGCTTGCACGGAGACTGATTGTGTTTTTAGGCCACTGTGGATTCAGCGAATTCAACTCAGCGGGGTTGCTTTCCAACATCGCGTTGATCAGCGGCTCGGTCAACGGGTTTGCAACTTCTAGCGTTAACGCGGTGCTATAAGGCGCGCGCAGATTCCACTCGAGGGTTAAGTCTTTAACGGAACCCGCCAAATTTAGCTGACCGTCAATCGGTGCTATCTCGGCCAATCGGAGCTGATGAATTACCGCAAGTTCAAAGGGATAGCTACTCTCAGCTAGCAACGAAGTGGTGCCTTTTAAATCAATTTGTGGCCCGGAAATTATTAGGTCTTTGATCTCTACCCTTGTGTCCAACCAACTCGCGGTCAATCCTATATGATCTATCAGAAACTCGGATTCCGGTTGTCGCACGACGATGTCTTCGATGTACAAACCGTGTAATTGGATAGCCACCGGCAACTCAATTTTGTTTGGTAGTTTGAACGGTGTTTGCCCGCCAGGCGGGTCTGCAACCGGCTGCAGGACCACCTCTACTTCTTCGATACTTAAAGCTTCAACGACAACACCTTCTGATAGTAGTTGTGACGGTCGCCAATTTATTTCCACTGCCGCAACTTTCACCGATGTACCAGGCCAATCGACCTTGAGCCGTTCTATATATAGTGGGCCGATGAGCTGCCCTGACAGTTTTTGCCAATTGATTTCCGACGAGACCTGGCCACGAAGCAGTGTACCCGCTGCTCTTAATCCCGTTTCAGTGCTGACCAACCAAACAATAATTGCGATAGGCAGTAGGAACAGGACAAGCCAAAACCAACGCCAAAAAATTCGTCTGGGTTTGGCCGATTGTGTAGCCGTTTGGCTCACAAATCTGGACCAATGCTTATGTGTATACGCACGCTAGTGTCCGGGTCATCCAACGGATGGGCGAGATCAAAGCGGATCATGCCAACCGGGGAGCGGTAGCGCAGACCTAACCCGACACCCATGGAGAAATTATCAGGCACATCAGCACTTGCTTGACCGGCATCCACAAAAGCCGCAAGCCCCCAAGTATCAGTCAACTGGCGGTCCACCTCTAAACTAGCGCTGGCGAGATAGGCACCACCGATGTCGTCACCATTGACGTTTTCCGGTGAAATCGATTCGAACCCATAACCGCGAACACTTCGATCACCACCTGCGTAAAAACGTTGGGAGGGCGGTAGCCTGGAAAATTCATCCGTTTTTACGTGGGCCAGTTCGACTCCTGTTAGTAACCGCATTTTGGACCCAAGCGGCAATACAGCGCGGCCGCTTAGTCGCAGCGTGAGAAAATCTACCTCAGAGCCAAGCGCATCTGCGCCGCCTTGCACGGTGGTCGCAAGACTAAAGCCACGTCGTACAAACTCCGCATTGTCTAGTCGATCATAAGACAAGGTTATACCGGGATACACAAGCGTGGATGCCTGTGAGGGTTCATCACCGAATTCAAAGTTCTCCCGTTCAGCATTGACAAAGATACGGCGTCGAAAAACACCCCAGTTGTCTTCTCTAGCTGTCCCAATGGCATATTGCACAACGTCTGCATCGCCAATCTCACTCTGTTCCGCCCGTGCATATATGCGCCAACGATCCTTTGCAATATCCTTAATAGGAATACGGTACTCAGCTTGCAATGCATTGGAGATAGCTGATGCCCGCGCATCGATTCGATAGCTATGTCCGCGGCGGTTGACTCGCCTTGATTCAATTCCTGCGCTGATACGTGGACCGGTATCTGTACCGAAGCCTACACCCGCTGATAACTTCTGCTTCTTTCTCGGCGTAGTTTGCACCACCACAGGGATTTGTCGATTTAGCGCCTGGTCGCGCTGAATATCTAAACGCACCGTGTCAAAGTAGTTGGTATCGTTAAGCGCACTTTGTAACCGAACTAGGCGACGTGCATCAAACGGCTGCCCTGGCACGATGTTGTGATATTTGGCCACGAATTGATCCACCAGGATGTCCTGTTCGATGCTTACTTCACCAAACTCATACCTGGGTCCTGTCTCCAACGACAGTACAATCTCGGCGGTGCCTTTGGTTCTGTCGACTAATAATTGCGCTCGCTGGTACTGAACATCCAAGTAGCCCGCATCATAAATTGTCGTTAGTAACCCGCGTTTGGCGTTTTCATAGTCGCGGTGATCCAATGCCCTGTTCGCCAACGCATTAATCTTACCGATAGGAAGTCGTAGTAGTTCCTGATCACCGCCTGCACCGGATACATTGAGCTCAACTGAAGCAACCTGGGTTCTAGGGCCCAGTGTTATTTCATAAGTCGCTCGTAGCCGTTTCGACTTTTTAAGCCGAGCCAAACGACTGGTGACTCTAGGTGCGTAGTAACCAAACGGTTGCAGGGCTTCGAGGATTTCTTCAGATGCACGCTGATGATCACGTTCGATAGTTGCTAGTTGCGTCGAAGTTAGTTTCGCGTTCTTACTAGTGATGTCGAATTTTGATTGAGAATGATCTCGGACAATCGATAGATGAGCGAGGACATTCTGCTCCAACTCGGCCGAAACACCTTGCACCCGCACATCAACCTTCGGTGCACCATGGGCTAGGTTACCGATAAGAACGATGGCAGCTAAGAACAGGCGTTTGGGCATGATCAGCTCGATTGGGTATTCGACAAAAACTTAAGACTGTCTAATCTGGGACGGGTTCAAATGATTTGTCCTTTGTGTGAACCATACGTGACGAATGCGGGTTTACACGTCGGTGCCCGTCGTCGGGATAGATCCGATCTGATACATGCTATCCTCTTCGATATTGCTGTCGTGCTCAGCAATCTCCGCCGCCACAGCACGCGATTCTTCGAAATGAGCAATATGAAACAGCGCTTCTCCTTTATTGACCAGAGGCAAATTGCTCACACAGATGACAATACCATCCTTCTTTGCGATCAATAGCGATTCTTCAGAGGTAAACGGAGCGGAAATGACGCCTAGCGTGTCTCCCCTCTTCACCCGAGTGCCTAGCCTGCACAGCGGTCTGAACATTCCATCCGTCGGCGCTCGAAACCAGCTAGTCGACTTAGCGATGTAAGGATCCGCTCTAACGGGTTGAACTCGTTTCGATGGCAACATGCGTAAAGCCCGCATGACGCTGACTATCCCACGAGCGCCGGTAACGATCGAGCGCTCATACAAACGCAACGCTTCACCTGCTTCGTAGGTAACAACAGGAATACCTAATTTCCCTGCTTCCGCTCGTAGACTGTTATCGATTAGCCCCGAATTAACAATGACCGGAATCGAGAAGCCCATCGCCATTTCTCTCACCCCGGGTTCATCCAGAGCTGCACGAACCTGAGGCAGGTTGTCACGATTTACCGCTGCGGTATGTAGGTCAATGATATGCGTACAGCGCTTCACGACCTCACTGAAAAAGATATAGGCCATACGAGATGCAATCGAACCAGCGACGTTCCCCGGGAAACATCGATTTAGATCGCGTCGATCTGGCAAATATCGAGATTGGTGGATAAAGCCGAACAGATTAACAACGGGAACAAGGACAAGAGTGCCTCGCAATCTGTTCAACGAGCGGAAACTCCGTGTCCGCCGAATGATCTCCACACCGTTCAGTTCGTCGCCATGTATCGCCGCACAAACGAGGAGAACTGGCCCTGCAGTGCGTCCGTGAATAACCTCGATCGGCATGTTCAATGGGGTATTGGTGTAAAGGTTTGCGGTGGGTAGGTCGAATTGAACACGCTCCCCGGGCTGCACTATTCTGCCGGCTATCTCAAATGGAGCCGCTTTTTCTGTCCGCGGCGCAGCAATACGCTTGATTAACTCATCTGAGGCAGGCGGTTTCATCAGTCTGTGTCACTGTTTACGATTGCGGGAATTCATTGTGTTGCCTATTTCAGCCCGCGAGACAGAATTGCTAGTTTCATATTGAACTGCACTCTTCAGAGCATACCGTCAAGAGAAAGAACTATACTATGCCCCGCACGACGAATGCATGCGAGCAATTAGGCGTATTAAAGCCACAGTCGATACGAGCGTTCGCGCAGTTGTCTTTAGGGTCAGCGATTGGTAAGGATCCTCACATGCCCTCACGGTGGGTGAACGTCCCACCCATCAGCGTGCGACCACCACCGCCTCCTCGACAAACTGGTGCGGATCAATGTCGCGCAGGAATCGTTGTGTACGAAGCTAGCACTTGGTCGTAAGTCATCTTTGCGCGCCAATCAGGAAAATGTCTGGATTCGGGATCTGACGGATTGGCCAGCGTCATGGCCTGTTGCATCAAGTACAAGGGTTGTGATTTCTCAATAACAAATCCGGGGGTCGCGTTAACCGGAATGTTGTATTTGACCATACGCTCTCGGTCAGCGGCGGTGACAAAGTCGGCATGATCGATGCGGTTGCGTACCTTTGGATTGACCTGCAGGCTTTCGATGTAGATATCAACCAGCCGCTTCACCACCTCAAAGAGGCAGTCTCGTGTTTTAAGCAATGGCATGACACTCAAGCGCATAGGCGCCTCACAGGTAACTTAGCCCACCCCCAGAACAGAAAAGGTCCAACGCGCTCACGTTCATTGACTAACCGCAACTCGGGAAATCGCACACGAAGTGCGGTTATGGGTCTTGATGCCTATTTTCACATTTACTGATTTTTCAACACTCATGGACTACCCTCTATTCTCCATACACGGTTCTTTGCCGAATTGTACCTTCAAGTATTGGTAGCGTCGCTAAGGTGGCCATGAAAGAAAAAACTGATAGCCAAGTCATCGCATGGCTCGAGGACGAATATGCCCAACCATTTGAAGGCTGGGACTTCTCTTATCTCGATAACCGGCGAAACTCTATGGGTTCGCTACCCTGGCACTACACTACAATTGCCGCAGCACACCTACGCACGGCGAATTCGGTGCTGGATATCGATACCGGTGGCGGAGAATTGTTTTCCCAGGTCCTTTCTCGATCGAGCTTTGCCGGGACTGCGCATGCTGTTGAACCATACGCTCCAAATGTAGGGGTAGCGCGATACGAGCTAGAGCACCAACAGGTAGAAATCCATGACACTTCCCAGCATTCGGCGAACTTCGATGACGGCAGCTTCGAACTAATCCTAAGTCGACACGGCGGCTCTATTACTCCGAAAGAAATTCGGCGAATCTTGAGTTCCGGTGGGAACCTCGTCACCGAACAGATTGGGGACCAGACAAATCTCGAATTACGAAAAGTTTTTGGCATTGAGCAGGAACTAAACATGTCATGGCCGCACAATGCAGGGAACGCCAAAAGGGTATTCTCAGACCTAGATCTCGAACTGGTTCGACTGGATAGCCATTCGTATCCAGTACGCTTCATGGATGTCGGCGCTATCGTTTACTACCTGAAAGCAGTGCCTTGGGAAGTCCCGAACTTCAAGGTACTCAAGCATCGGGAAACTCTGCTTAGATTGCATCGCCAAGTCGATGCCAAGGGCTATGCACTTGACGCGACATATCACGCCTATTTGGCAATCGCCAGAAAAAGATAGGCTTCCGCCTTACCCCACTCTTTTCAATCCGTAGGCCACTGTGGATGGTGGACATCGATGACATAGACATGTCTGTGCTTTAAGGCATTGTGAACATGTGAATGCCGATGTGGTTCTTCACCCTCCCATCCTTCGTGGGTGTGCTGATGGTGCTCGTCGTGAAAATGTCGATGGTCATGCTGCGCCGGACTATGCATATGATCTAGTTCAACGGGGTCCTTAGTTGGCCAAAGTAGCATTGCAGCAATAGTTGAAATCACCGCCACAAAGCCAAGTATCAGAAATGCCGTTGAAAGACTATACGTTGCGCCAATCCAGCCAGCGAGTGGATAGGCAATCAGCCAGCAACCATGCGACAGTGCAAATTGCGCAGCGTAGATTGCTGGTCGGTTGCTGTCACTGGCTGATCGTTTAAGCAGTCTGCCAGAGGGTGTTTGAATCAGCGACGAGCCGATGCCCAGTCCGACCCAGATCATCAACAGACCGAGCAAACCGGGCTCAAGTAACCCAAACAAGAGGCCAATGCTTATAGTTATGCTGCCTAACATCATGAATGGGCGATCCGAGAACCGCTCCAGAAACCGAGGCAGGGCAAGTGCCACGATCATCGAACCAGCACCGAAGGCAGCAAACGCTAAGGCAGTTTCACTCTCTGAACCACTGAGCTGCTCACGCACATAAACCACCGTATTGACGATGACCATCGCACCCGCCGCTGCCGCAGCAAAGGAAAGTGCGAGAAGCCCACGCAATCTAGGTGTTCCGAGGTAAGCTCGAATACCAAACGTTAAGTTGCTCCATGTGCCAATGTCACGTTCAAGCCCTTTAGGGGATGGTAGTTGCACGGAAAACACCAAACAGGCCGAGATTAGAAATGTAGTCGCGTTTACCACAAACAGCGCATCGTAACTCAGTACAACGAGTGCGGCGGCGGCGAGTAATGGACTCAACAGGTTTTCGAGATCGTAGGCTAATCGAGATAAAGACAAAGCACGGGTGTAACGTGCATCGTCTGGAAGAACATCTGGAATTGTTGCCTGAAAGGTCGGTGTAAAGCCTGCCGAGCAAGCATTGAGCACGAAAATAAGACCATAAATCTGCCAGATTTCTGTGACAAAGGGGATACACATCACTGTTATGGCACGGGCAATGTCGAGTCCAATCAACAAAGCCTTGCGGGGTAGCCGATGAGCAAATGCACCCACAATCGGCGCAATGCCAACATACGCGACCATTTTAAGCGCGAGCGCAGTTCCCAGAACAACCCCTGCATCACCACCGGCTAGATCGAATGCCAAAAGTGCCAGCGCGACAGTCGTCAACCCAGTGCCCGCCAATGCGATCACCTGAGCGAGGAACAATCTGCGATAGGTCGCATCAGCGAGCGGCGATGTCAAATCAACTACTCCTTACGTTTGCAAGGCTGTCATCTAATTAGCTTGAGTTCTTTCGGTACAGATTAAAGCATAAGTCCGCGCTTTGGCGACGCGAACACCGCCGTCAAAAACTCGGTTTGCTGGGGTATGGTGTTAGTTGTAGTTCGTGCGTCCAACAGGACTTATCCTGCGTGTGCAGGTAATAGAAGGCCTCGGCTATTTTCACGGGGTTGATAATAATCGCGGGATTCTTCTGCGCAATAGGTAACGCGCGAGTACCCGGTGAATCAATAAGCCCGTCAATAACAACGTTGGCCACGTGCACGCCATGCTCGGAGTACTCTTCAGTGAGCACCTGCGCAAGTGTACGCATCATGACCCTGGGGTAATACAGCGACTGGCCCGAATAACGTTTACGCCCTCGCAAAGAAGCTGCGTTGTTGGAAATTAGGAACGACCCATTGCCGCGTTTGCGCATTCCCGGCATCACTTCCTTGGCTACTAAAAATGGACCGCGGCTGGCAATGTGCTGCGCAGTTTCGAACATTTCGACAGGTATGTACTCCAGCAATTCTTCCTCAGGCGGTAGATCTCGTCCCTCAAGATAGCCTGCGTTGTACACCAGCACATCAGGCTCACCGACACTTTCCCTGACAATCGTAAAGGCGCTGCTGACCGATTCGATTGAGGCCAGATCAAGCTCCACAATTGAGCAAGCGCCACCCTGCCCCGTAATGGCTGCCTGCAATCCGGCTGCATTCGTAGCGATGCGCGTGGTCAGCACAACGTGCATGCCTTCTGCAGCAAATTTCTGTGCAATCGCACCACCTACCCCCCAGCGCATCCCTATCGGCAGTGCCGTGTCATCTACCATCTGGCCATGGGCTAGAAGTGTATTGCGGCCATCAGCTTGCCATTTTGAAGTTGCGCCAATTACCATTGCTACGCCTGCCATTGTTGCCTCCCTTTTCAGCCAAGTTTTGAGACTAACCCAAGAAGCTTCTTTGGTAACTGTTTACTGCGGATCATTTCACTATGACAGGGTATGACTGTGGACGGCATGTCTTTCTCTATCTGTGTTGTGACCCAACCTCTACCTACTCATTTGGAATGGCGAAAAACAGCAGCGCCAATCCCACATAAAAAATCGTCACTTGACTGCCATGTAGCCAGTAAGCTGAATTCGGCTCAATCTTGCCTTGCCAAGCAACCTCCATGCCACCGGTGGTCCATCCAAAGAGCGCGGCCAACCAAAACGGCAATACGACAATCGAGCCAAACAACGCAATCAGCAACCATTGCTGCATATCAATAGGCTGGTAAACCAAATAGATAGTGAAACCGGCTAACGCAGCTCCGAAAATTATCTCTCTAAGAAAATGGTTTTTTACATAGTCGGCTAAATCTGGGCTGCTTAACGCGGTCGGTGCAAAGTTCGCATAAGCAAAAAACAACAGTGCTGAAGCAAGGGTGATTAGAATCCGGGCGATTATTAGCATGTGATCCCTATATTGTTGGTCGATTGTTGTTCGACATACCGTTTTTATTAACTAGTTCCCGGTGTTTTTGCGACGTTTTTGACACAGTCAGGTGTTGAGAATCTTGTCTTGGGAGTCGAGGGACCCAGTGATGCGACAACTATATCTGAAAATCTTCAGCATTCTGCTGATCGGTAGTTGCTTTGTATCCGTTGCCTGTGGTGGTGGTGGTTCCTCTTCCAGTAGCGACGAGACGCCCGACACAGGCACTCCACAACCACCAACACTCGACACAAATGGACCGGAAATTACCAGTAGCCAGCCTGCCGACCAAGCCACGGGATTTTCAACCACAGCGACCATTATCATCACATTCAACGAATCTCTGGATGCCTCCACCATCGACGCAGACAGTTTAACGGTGACAGAACAGGCAGCGCCCGTCGCCGGAGCGGTCACCTACGAGGTCGCCACGCTGAGTATAAATTTTACACCAGATTCGCCGCTTGAAGCCGATACGGTCTACGGCATCAACGTTGCAAACGCAGTACAAGATTCTGCCGGTAATCAGTTTCTGGGTGAGAGTTGGTTTTTTACCACAGGTGGACCGTTTAATCTGGGTGCAACCACTCAAACAACGATCGATCAATGTATGGATGATGGTGACAAAACCATGCTAACGCTGGTAAACAATGCTCGCGCTGTTAATCGCGATTGCGGTACCCAAGCAAACGCTGCACAACCGCCGCTCGCCTGGAACTGCTTGTTGGATCAATCTTCGTTGGTTCACTCAACCTCAATGGCTGACAACGACTTTCATGCACACGTGAGTCCTGTCGATGGCAGCGATCCGGGTGACAGGATACGGGCTACCGGCTACACGCCTCAATCATGGGGTGAAAATATCGCTGCCGGTTACGCCGACGAAGCGAGTGTAATGGATGGTTGGTTGACCAGCTCCGGGCATTGCTCGAATATTATGGCGTCAGGCTTTACAGAGATGGGTGCCAGCGATGCTGCAAGCACTACCTCAACTTACGACGATTATTGGACACAGAATTTTGCCCAGCCGCTGAACTAGCGCACATTTCCTTGCCCACCATCCACTGGAATTAGCTGGCCAGTAATAAATTTTGAAGCGTCTGCGGCAAAGAACACCATCACTGGGCCAAGATCATCATCAGGATCACCATACTTCTCGCCCAACGCAATCGATTGCTCATTGAGCCAATAAGCAGCGGTGAGCTGCTCTTCGGTCATGGATGCTCTTGCAGTGTGGTACATGGGCGTCGCCATAGCCGGCAATATAGCGTTAACGCGTACTTTTTCAGCGCCCCACGCACCAGCGGCACATCGAGTCCAAGAGTGCACTGCGCCTTTGGTAGCCGAGTAAGCGGCTGCACTCGGCTCCGGTCGTTGTCCTGAGATGGATCCAAAATTAATGATGGAGCCACCTCCGGAGGTTTTCATATGGTGGTAGGCGATCTGGTTGGTCAACATAGTGCCGGTTACATTGATGTTAAACACCGTCTCCCATTGCTCAACCGAGACCTCACTGGGTGTTGATGCCTGATGAATCGCGGCAGGATGCGCCAACACATCCAATCCACCTAACTGATCAACCGCTTGTTTGAATGATGCCTCAACGCTTGCCTTGTCGGCGATATCAACATGCAAGTAGTGTACTGATCCCTTGCCCCGCTCAGCAGCGGCCACCGCCATCGCTTCTCCATCTACATCGTTAATATCCATGGCAAATACATCCGCACCCGCGGATACATAAGCCCGAACGGTTGCAGCCCCCATGCCCCGGGCTGAACCGGTGACGATTATGCGCTTACCCTGCAATTCCATGGTTTCTCCTGTGTGGTTACCGCATCACCCTGTTTATCCGGCTGCCGGAACAGTTTGTACCGTGCCGCTGGTATCCAGCCGTAAAGTCATATCATAGATTTTCCAGCCTTCAGACGTCCGCTTGACCTTGGAGATATAGGTACCGAGAAAATAGTACACAGACTCATCCTCTTTTTTGTGCCAGGCATTCAGATAGCTTTCTAACTGCCCCTCATCGCCACTAACTTCTGACAACTGTGTGCCAATCAAATGCTGTGTGCCGGTATAGTCCTTCAACGACTCGTAAACAATATCAAACCATCCGTCCGGGCCTTTGGCGGTTAGCGGGTCCCCGCCAGTGTTAGCGGTACGAATTATCACATCGTCAGTGTAAATGCGGTGATAAATTTTTCTACCTTCGGCGGCTTTTTCCTTCGTTGCTAAGCCAATTAGGTCGGTGGCTTTCGCGTAAAGTCTCTGTAGCATTTCAATATCGAGCCTATCGGCCACGACCGCTAATCGATCCGTAGACATACTGCTTTCTCCAAATTACTAGTTTTACAACATAACAAAACTTTTGCAGACTTGCTTCGGGTAATCTGATTGACTTACCTAACAAATCAAAAATGAAGTCGAGAAGGTGGAATATGGCAAAGGTCAGAACGGTAGAAGATCTGCTTGCAGAACAAGCCGTTCGCAAAGCGGTTACTTGCTATTCTAGAGGCGCAGACCGGTGCAACATCGACATCCTGAAATCTGCCTTTCACCATGATGCCGAAGTTAAGTACGGGAGCTACGACGGGCACTACGAGGAATTCTGCACCAATGTTATCGCTGGTCACTTAGCGATGAATTACACGACCCATACTGTTGTAAACCAGTACTTTGATATTGAAGCCAGTTCCGGCACAGGGCTTGGTGAAATATATGTGCTTGCGTTTCTTTCCATGTCCCATGCCGGTGATGTAATGCAGGTTGATGAGTATAAAAACAAGCCTTCAGATAGCGGGCATGAATATTTGGTGGCCGGGCGCTATGTTGATCGGTATGAATGTCGCGACGGCGACTGGCGCATCAGCCTCCGCCAGTACATTATCGATTGGAGTAGAACTTCAGAGTATACCGGCGACGATCCTAACAAATTGTTTGAAAGTCTTATTTATCGGGGCACTCAAAATATGGACGATGTTTCTTACGGCATCCTGCATGACCAGAAGGTGACTAAGTAAGTGACTAACGGCCAGGTGGGTTGCCTGCCAAATAGTCATTCAATACCTCGTGGAAACGTCTAACTCGAGTTTCCTGGGCGGCGAAGTACGGCTCCTGGTAACCCTTAGACCGCCAACCCGTCGTTTGGCCTGCGGTTAACTGCCAGTCTTGGAACACCACTTGGTCTGAGTAGCCTTCCACACCAGCGCCGTCTTCGTACTCTCGAAAGTCCAATTTCGCCTCAGTTATTGCTATGGGATTTACTGCGGTTCGATTGATAAATTCTTCCTGACCTTCAATGGGATAAGCCATCGTCCATTGGTCGAAGTAACATTTTTCTGGATCAGTTGGATGCGGCTCCCAACGCCATACCAGAAAAGAGTCTGCACCAGGTGCCATGGCCACATTGGGAAATAGCACCTGGAATGGGCTTTCCGTTAGGTCTTCATCATCCAGATTCTCGTAATGCGTATAACCTTTCTCTTTCCATAGTTTCTTTTTCGCAACCTTAAGGTCCAACCAACCTTGCATCGCTTTGGTTTCGAAATCTGGATACTGATCGGGATCGATATCCCATTTCCGCAACATGTCATCAAAAGGGTGCGGCACATCGTCAGGTAACCGATCTCTAAGCGAGGGCCGACCCATTTGCACAATTCGGTTGTGTCCCATGGGGTACATTTCATAGCGCGAGGTAAAGTGGTCTTGGTCAATAATGGGTGGCACCTGTGGATGAACAGTACGGGTGTGATAAGACTCATTGAAATTATCGGACCAGAATTTCCAGTTGGCGTTAAGTGCCACACGCAGCCAATTGACCCGCACCGTTTTTTCGAACTGGTGATTCTTGTAGAGCTCGGGTGCTGGATTCAGGTAGCTCATCAAGTCTGGTGCGTCTTCATCCATGGTGTACCAAATCAAGCCAGCCCAGGTATCTACACGCACTTCGGTGAGTTTTAATTTACCCACCGGATCACCTTGTGGAAAATCGTCTCGGTCAGGACAGTCTTGCAGTACTCCGTCTAAACCCCACTCCCAACCATGATAAGGGCAGGTGAAACACTTTGAGTAGCTGTCTTGCCACACAAGACGCTGTGCGCGGTGACCGCATGCATTGAAAAAACCCTTAAGCGCACCATCTTTTTGCCTAACGATGAAAACCGACTCATGCATGAAATCATGCACAATGAAATCGCCCGCTTCTTCGACTTGTTGTTCACGCCCAGCAACGTGCCAGATCTTGGTCCACAGATGTTCCCACTCCTGAGTCATATAAGCTTTGGAGTAGTAGCGTTCCTGATCTATAGAGTCACCACGTAGATTCGATGGGTCCTTTCCATCCATAGCCAATGGGTGGCTGACTACTTTGTTCATAACGGCACCTCACGTGTTTTCACTACATTAGAGTTTCTGTACCACCAACGATCCGATGGAGTAGCCTGCTCCGAATGAGCAAATAACCCCGAGGTCTCCTGATTGCAGGTCTTGGTGGTGTCGAGCAAAAGCAATAATCGAGCCAGCCGAAGCCGTGTTGGCAAATTCGTCTAGCACAATGGGTGATGTATCCGGATGCGGATCTCCACCCAGCAATTTGCGAGTGATTAACTGATTCATATTAATGTTCGCCTGATGCAACCACCAACGCCGAATGTCCGTGACGCTAAACCCTATCGATTCAACTTGCTGTTGCAAATGCTCGGCGGCCAATGGACACACCTCCTTAAATACTTTACGTCCGTTTTGATGAAACAACCGATCTTCTGCGAAGGCATCGCCGCCTTCAGCCCGCGCGACATAACCGAAATTTGAGCGGATGTTGTTGGAAAACAAAGTGAGCGCCTTAGTGCCGAGAATTTTCCATGCATCGTCGGAACCGACGCAATCCTCGCCCTGCAGTACGATGGCTGTTGCTACGTCACCAAAAATAAAGTGACTATCGCGGTCACAATAGTTCACCTGGGGGGATGTTAGCTCCGGATTAATGAGCAAGACACCTTTAGCGCTGCCGGCTGCAATAGCATCCGCACCGCGGTGTAGCCCAAAAGTGGCAGCAGAGCATGCCACCAACATATCGAAGCCACTGCCCTGTATTCCCAGCTCGTGCTGAACCTCAATCGCAATGGCGGGGTAGGATCTTTGCGTGTAGGCACAACAGACGATGACTAGGTCGATGTCGCTAGCCGTGACATTGGCATTAGCCATCGCCAGCTTCGCTGCATTCAAGGCCATTTCTGCCTGATGTGAAAGTACAGAATCTTCGCGTCGGTCAATGCGTGGATGCATACAATCGATGTCCAGAATACCGTCTTTTACATAGGCATAACGGCGCTTAATGCCTGATGCCTTCTCAATAAATTCCGCACTCGAAAGTGGCTTCTCGGGAGTGTCACCATCAGCAATAGCCGCTGCATGGTCCGCGTTGAAGCGGGTCGCCCAGGCGTTGTAGCTTTCAACTAATTCTTCATTAGTCACTACATGCTCAGGGGTCCATGCTCCCACGCCGGTAAGTACCGCTTGCACCACTCGCTCTCTCCCAATTCGAATCTATTAACACCCAGTTTGAGTGTAGGTTGTGCCACAAGCAAGTGGCCTATATGGGAAAATTAGGCGGTGGATTCACGTTTAACCGCGCGATCTACCCAAATGCGGTCGGTGGTTGCGTTGTAGCGCGCATAGAAGGGTCGAGGTAATTCACTACAAAAGTCACGCATGCGGCTCTTGGCATCTTGCAGAGAATTGGCAGCAAAGTAGAGCGGCTGATACTCAGTGATGGGAAAGTCCTGAGCGGCGGCGGCGGCTGGCTCCCAAAGCAATACCTCCGGTGGCGGGCGATCTCCGGAATCGCCGCAAGCATAGGCTAGTTCGCCGAAACTTGACAGCAGACCCGCACCGTACGCTTTCAATTCTCCACCTTCATGCACTAAACCGAATTCCACCGAGTGCCAGTAACAACGGGCCAGACGCTCGATTTCTTCATCACTTGCACCCAGACTCGCGAGACCAATCTCTTGTGACAAGTCCGCGAAGGCTGCATCGGCAAACATAGGGGCGTGACCTAAAAGCTCATGGCACACGTCAGGTTCTGGCGTGTATAACGGCGTAGATGCATGGCGGATATATTGGGTGCAAAAGAACACTCGAAAGGCCAGGCCGTTCAAAAAATCTCGTGAGCTTAGAAGACCAGCCACAGGTCGCAAGCGGAATCCAGTGCGCGCTTCTAGAAATCTGTTGATTGTGCTGCCCTTCGGTATAGCGACCGGCCCAAAATCACAATGGAGTGCCATATCAGCCAGTGCTCGCTGATATTCCGCACATGCATGTTGTTGATGCAAACTTGTTAACGTTTGATAGACCTCACTCCAGGTTGCATGTTCTGCCTCGGTGTAGCGAACGTCTGGAATGGCATCGCCGTGAGTATAGTTGCGAGCCAGCGCATCAATCTCGGAACGACGGGCGCGATAGGCCACATCATTGAACCCCGGATGATCGGCGGTTAAATCGGTGCCTGCATCAAGTATTGAGCTAGCAATGCCATCAAGCTCAGATATCTGTCGCGGAAACCATGGTACAACCCGGTCATCCAGAACCAGCAAACCAACCGCGTAAGCAGTCAGTTCCTCAATCACCGCGGCAATAGCAGGTCGTTCACGGCGACCTTCGCAATCCACATATATATCAAAGCTCTGATCTTTTGCCGGTCTCGATTCAATGTGAGTGAGATTAATGCTGTGACGGGTGAACGGTGCCAACACCCGCGCCAGTGCTGCCGGTTGATCGTGGACGGTGATCAGTAAAGATAGACGAGGTTCGCGACGACGCATGATCTATTTTGTGGTGGTGGGTTGCACAGGATACACCGATTGGTGCTACTACTCAGTCCGACAACTTTCATCGACCCAATCGACTCAATCGACGGCGGCGACCTGCCCACCATCGGCAACTAGATGTGTCGCGTTCAACCACAGTCCAGCTGGGCTTGCGGTAAATACAATGATACGTGCGATTTCTTCACCCGTACCCAATCTACCAAGCGGAATGCCCTTTTCCACGGCGGCGTAGAACTTGGGGTTTTCCTCTTTACGCTGATCCCAACTACCGCCGGGAAACCAGACAGCACCTGGCGAAACAACATTGGCCCGAATACCATCCTTGCCATAATTCTGGGCTACTTCATTGGCGTAAGTACGCATCGCGGCCTTTGCGGGACCATAGGCCGAAGGGGGGCGACCAAAGTGATATTTACTAGCCATCGAACCAACGAACACTATGCTGCCATTACCACTCTTCTGCAGATCAGGCAGCGCCTCGGTAACTGAGCGCACACCGGCCATGATGTCAACTTCAAAACTCCGGCGCCAATCCTCTTCGCTGTCGCCAACGCCAAATCCACTGGCATTGTGAATCAGTATGTCCACGCCGCCGAGAGCATCAATTGCGGATCTTACAAATGCTCGAGTAGATGCTTCGTCCGTAAGATCTGCGGCTTGACCAAACACTTTGCCAGGTCCAACACGCGCTAATCGCTCCACAGCAGAGTCAACGCCTTCTTTACCTCGCGCGCACAAAGCGACCGAACAGCCTTCTTGTTTGAGCAACTCTGCCGTATACCAGCCTATTCCTCGACTGCCACCAAGGATGATTGCGCGTTTGCCGTTAAGTCCTAGGTCCATGTGGCCCCCTTTTACATGTAAGAAAGTACCGGTAACTGAGTGCTCTTCACTGTCGATGAAACCCGGCGTAGCCGTTCTTAACCACCTCGGCAAGCGCCACCGTGTAATCCGGATACCCCAGGTAGGGCATAAACACTCGCGGCTTTCCGGGCACATTGGCACCCAGATACCACGAGTTGCACGTGGGATACAGCGTCTGACTAGCTCGCATGTTGACTTGCTCTACCCAAGCATCTTCCGCCGGCTCTTCAGCCGCCACTTGCTTCACACCCGCTTCATCAAGATCGTGAATAAACTGATCAATAAACTCCGCATGTTGCTCGACACCGGTAATCATGTTGGCAAGAACAGATGGACTACCGGGACCCGTCATCATAAATAGATTTGGAAAATCTGCTGTCATTAATCCCAGATAGGTTCGTGGCCCGGCCGACCATTTTTCTTTTAGTGGCAATCCGTTACTTCCCGTAATGTTGCAACGCAGCAGCGATCCCGTCATGGCATCAAAACCAGTGGCGAGTACAACGGCGTCAAACTCAAAACTGTGACCGCCAGTTTCCAATCCGGAGGCGGAAAAACGCTCAATGGGGTTCTTGCTCACATCCACCAACTCTACATGCGGCAAGTTGTAAGTTTCAAAGTAACCAGTGTCGGCACAAAGTCGTTTGCAACCGATCATCGTATCCGGACAAAGTCGTTCTGCTGTTTCCAGATCTGCGACGATGCTACGAATCTTATTGCGCACAAACTCAGCTGCATATTGATTAGCGTCTTCGTTCATACTGATGTCAGTAAAAGCAGCCAGAAAACAAAAACCGCCGTAACCCCAAAATTCTTCAAAGCGTGCTTCGCGTTCTTCAGGCGTGGCATCAAACACGGAGTCAGTACCATGCGGAAAATTTGCCCCAAAAGCAGGTGGTGCTTCGTGGTTGCGGCGTCGAAAATCCGCATAGTCGGATTTGATTTCCGCAACATAGGCTGGATCGATGGGCGCATTCTGAGCTGGCACACTGTAGTTCGGCGTGCGCTGGAACACGGTGAGAGATTCTGCCTGTTTCGCAATATACGGAATCGATTGAATAGCAGATGAACCAGTGCCAATCACGGCCACCCGTTTACCAGAAAAATCTACGCCGTCTGCAGGCCATTGCCCGGTGTGATATAGGTCGCCGTTGAATTCTTTGAGCCCAGGGAAGTCGGGCGTGTTCGCGGCCGACAAACAACCCGTTGCCATGATCAGATATCGACAGTCGATTTCGTCACCCGTATCTGTTGTCACATGCCAACGGGAATCGTTATCGTCAAAACGCGCACCTATAACAGAGGTGTCAAACTTGATGCCGTCGCGCAAGTCGTAACGGTCAGCGACGTGTTGCGCGTAAGATAGAATCTCCGGTTGCGGCGCGTAACGTTCGGTCCACTCCCACTCTTGTTGCAGGTCATCCGCAAACTGATAGGAATATTCCATGCTTTCAACATCACAACGGCACCCAGGATAGCGATTCCAGTACCAAGTACCGCCCACATCCGAACCACGTTCGATGCCCAGCACATCAAGATTTCGCTGACGCAACAGATGCAGCATGTACATGCCGCCAAAACCTGCTCCGACTACCACAGCATCCAGTGAAGATTGTTGCTTCATCAATTATTAGCCCGTTCTAGTGATCAAACGGGATAGTTTACCCTAAGTAGTTCAGATCAAGAATGCTACTTCTTGCTCTCTTGCTCGCGGTAGGCTTCGATGTTGCGCATCGTTTCCCGGGCAGATTCGTGAACCCCGCGTGCGGCGGTTCGTCGACGCAGCGACGCGTCGCTCAATTCTGGTGCCAGGTATCCATCGTCGTCGTGACTCACGTTACTACCTGGCGGTAGCAGCGCATCGATGGCATCCAACGTTTCGCTCTCTAATTCAATGTCGGCCGCCGCCAGCAAGCCTTCCAATTGCGGCAATGTTCGTGGCCCAACAATGGCAGCGGTGACCGCCGGATGGGACACGGTGAACGCCAATGCCATCTGCATCAGCGTGATGCCGGCGCTCGCGGCAACCGCGTCTAGCTCTTCTATTAAATCCAGTTTGCGTTGGTTGTCCGGGCGGCCCATGTCGTACAGGTGAGGTTGCAAGTTTTGCCGATTGGTATCGTTGGGTTTTTGGTTGTGTCGCCACTTACCAGTGAGCCAACCCTGCGACAATGGGCTCCAAACAACTACGCCCATGCCATAGCGCTGACAAGTCGGCAAGACATCCGCTTCAATCCGCCGCGCAAACAATGAATACGGTGGTTGCTCCACGCGAAAACGTTCTCGAACTCGTCGTTCTGCCACCCACTGAGCCTCGACGATTTGCTCGGCGGGAAAAGTAGATGATCCAAGTAGTCTTACTTTTCCGGTCCGCACTAAATCAGAAAGTGCACCAAGGGTTTCGTCGATATCAGTGCCGATATCCGGACGATGTACTTGATACAGGTCAATATAGTCTGTGTTCAGGCGTTTTAGGCTCGCCTCTACCTCACGCATAATCCAACGCCGTGAATTGCCGCGGTGGTTCAGATTATCGGTCATCGGCAGAGAAAACTTGGTAGCCAAAACTACCTCATCTCGCCTGCCTTTGAGCGCTTTGCCGAGCATGGTCTCTGATTCACCATGAGAGTACACGTCCGAAGTATCAAAGTAGTTTATGCCTGCATCCAGTGCCTGATGAACCATCTGCGTGCACTCTGTTTGATCCTTGTTACCGAAGTAGCCGAACATACCAGCGCCGAAACAGAATTTGCTAACCGAAACACCGCTACCACCAAGCACACGCATTTCCATCAGTTAATTCCCCTTAAACACCGTTTTTATCCAGGTTGAAAACTTGATAAAGGGGGCTAGCAGGGGCAGCACCTTAAGCAGCTTTTCCAGCTCCCAATCGACCAGGGCTGAATCTAGTCGAGAATAAAACTGGTGAAACAGTGCTTTCGCACGATCTGAAGAACGATCGACGGTATCAATCGTCATGGAGAACATAACAAGGATCACCACTAGATTCGTTTTGTAACCGTTGATAAACGCCTTGTAGCTATAACCGGAAACACCGTGCTCAACCAGCTTGTCATAGTAGAGTCTAAGCAGTTCTTGCTCGGTCTCCTTGCGATCTTCAATGGAAATACTCTGGGTCATCCAGCGTGCGATATCATTCACTGGATCGCCTTTGCCTGCTAGCTGCCAATCCAACACACAGAATTCGCCTCCTTCTGAGGATTGTTGAATAATATTGTCAGAACGTAAGTCGCCATGGGTAAGGGAGAAAGGAAAAGGTGGCGCAGGCTGAATTCGGAACAGTGGCGGCAACAAGTAGATCAAGCGCTTCATTTCCGGATAAGCGTCAAATTTCCCGGTTTCTTCCATTTGCTTGATGCTTTCTTGCAATCGCGCCAGGCCTTCTTCCATGGGCATTTCATTAATGATCCATTTCGCCCAATCGTAATCATCCAGTATTTTGTTGTTCCACCATTTCGCATGCAACTTGGCAAAGCGCTCAATCACTAGGCGTGATGTTTCTTTACTGGTACCAACGATCTGGTCACTGGCCTCGCCTGGCGCCATATCTTCGAGCAACATTACGAAGAACTGAGTTTCTTCATCGAACTCACTGTAGTAACAAACCGGCACCCTTATACCGACGTCCTGGCCAATGTCTCGATAAAAACCTATTTCTCTTCTATACAGGTTTTGTTCTCGTGCCATCTCACGAGTGTCTTCCCTTGTCGATGCAAACTTAGCGATCACACTGTGCGGAGCTGTATCATTGGCTGCAGCATATCTCAGCGTTACCCTGGCCAATTGGCCCATAAAACCCTCACCAACTCCGATCACTTGCGGATCAAAATCAGTAATCGACGCACCATCCAGGTACGGCGATAGGATGTTCTGCAGCCAATCAGTGCTTAGATCGTCCATCGTCTGCGGCGGAGGCACCGCCGCTTCTACCTTCTGATCACGCCTCATTGGATCCGCCTTCAGCTCTTCTGGTAAGTGGTCGTGGAAATTCAGAGTCGAGAGCTCTGGTTTATCGCTATCACCATGAAATGCGATTTCGGTGACAGCTGAGTTATGCATTATGTATTGGTGTCCGAATGCAGGTGTGGTATCCATTAGCCGTGCCAGTAAATGTGCAATCGCCGCACCATGGCTGACAAAAATTATGTTTTCGCCTGGATGCTGCGCTCTTATTTCCTCAAGCACACTCGCCATCCGATCAGCCAACTGGTTAGGCGATTCACCGTTATGTCCTCGAAAATCATCATCTCTTATCGACCGCTTGGCAAACCCAACTTCACCCAGCTCTTTATAGGTGATGCCTTCCCAATCGCCCAGAAAACCCTCAACCAGATCATCATGGGTATCCAAAGGTAGGTTAAGTGCTTCTGCGATGTGCTGACCGGTATGGTGAGCACGCGAAAGTGAACTGCAATAGACTCGGTGATATTGGGTATCCCATCCGCGTAGCATTTCAGCGGTAGCCTGGGCTTGACGAATACCTCGATCATTCAACGGTGATTCGGTTTGGCCGTGAGCAATCTGTTCTAGATTGCCCACAGTCTCACCATGGCGCACAAATAAGAATTGTTGTTTTTCTGACATAACCAATACTCGAGGTAGCTAGCTTATCCCTCGCCGTTTGAGTTCTTCGGGCATGCGCTTCGCATCGGCCTCTAAGGGTTCACCGCGTTCTTCGTCTGTTAACAATCCGGCTGTGTCTTTGGCCATTTTGTCACTGTCCAGTTCAATGAACTTTTCCGGCACAATTTCCACGATCACCCGCAGTGGTGAGTTCAAGCGTTCCTCGAATGCAACTGCGGCCGCCTCATCCTGCGTGCTCAGTACGTCACCGCCACGACCATACGGTCCGCGGGCGAGCGCCGGATAAAACCAGCGTTTGGTTTCTTCGTCTTCGTGAATAATGGCACGACCTTTGATAGTAATGGCACCGTTGGGACCATCTGGTGCCGCAATGCCACTCACAACCACGGAACACCGCGGCTCCCGTTTAATGGCCGAAATGCGATGACGATGCGAGCCGCAAGTTATCCAGGCCCTACCTTCATGCCAGACAAATGCGTGCACAACACCCACCGCCCAGCCGTCTTTGGTGGTCCAATTAAAAACACATTCGCGAGCCTGGCTAAGCAGGGCCTCTCGATCTGCATCAGAAAATGGGTAAATAGAAACTTTTTCGTGGTCTTCAGTAGACACAACATTCTCCTAATAATTGTGGAACATAGAATATAGCTCATCTTGAGTTAGGTAGAATCCCTGAATTCTTGGGACCTGGGTACCAACAGAAAAGAGGCTGCCAATTTAACCGATTTATTTTCGTGCGCGAGGGTCGCTTGTTTTACCAGACGGACCAAGCTACCAGCGCTAGTGTCACCCCAATACCAATCTTCCATTTCCTGAACCGAGGCAGCCCCAGGTTGGCTGGCAGCCGCTTCGTTGTAGAAAGCTTTGATATCCTCTACGGCATATTTCAATTGATCGCCGATTGGCCTGTCTTCTACCGTGTTGATTGTCGGCTCGCCTGCTTCCAGAAAACTCGCCACAAACCTCACGGCATCTTGAAGATCTAACCCCGAAACACCGACGGAAGTCGAACGAGTTTCACGACCTTTGTCATACCAAGGTTGCAGCAAAGTCATTTCATCCAAAACTTGCGCCATCAGCGATTTGTCCCCTGTCTGAGCGAAAGACACAGGACAAACCCAAGCCTCTTCTGTGTCGCCCAATTCGGGTGCGTCTTCTTCATGGGTTTCAAAAACGGTTTTACCGGATCGTTGCAGCAAACTAAGTGCTGCCGTTAGCACACGATGCTGAAACTCTGCATTACCAGGCGCACCCAGCGGGCGCCCTAACGGATACGGCACCGCAAGTGTTCTCGGTGGCGAAATTTTCTCCGCATGTTGCGGAATTAACGCCAAAACAACCGTCGGAATCCTAGCCCGCTCAAAATAGTGTGCAAGCCCGCTAACTGCGAGCGTACAAAGCGGTCACACCGGCACCAATATAAGGCCGTCCACTTCATCATTTCTGAGGTTTTTCGCAAGCAGGCTTGCCGCCAGTGCCATGTTCTCGGGTGGTGTTGCACCCATGAACGAATAGTGAAACTGTGCCACGCTGCCAATCTCACCACGATCTGCCTTTTCTTTTAAGCGATCAATAGGCAGTACCACATTGATATCCTGTACAAACCCACTGCGATCGAAGTTGGTTGAGACGTGGCTCATGAGAATGTCTTCACGGGATTGGGAATCGAGAATTCGGAAGTCCGATGCCCCAACAGGAAAAGGTTTATCACCTCGATGCATTAGACCGGCTGTTGAGATTACGGCAATGCGTCTTGCACTAATCGGCACACCGGAAATTGGCATGGTTGGTTCGAATTCTGCAGCCGCTCTATTCGCCAACTCTTCTGGTACATCTTCTTTTCTCATCGATACTCCGAGCTGGTCACTACCGGTGTTGTTTGATCGTTATATGCTTAAAGCGGCCGATACAGCGGATGGCCTGGCTCGGCAATCGTCAAAATATTCAAATCAAAATCCGCACCCGTGGCCGCAGCCAGCGTATTGGGAAATTTATTAGCCCAGTCTAAAATGTAGGTTCGTTTCGAAATACGCCATTGGCCCGCGCGTCTTTCAAATTCGTCTAAGTAACGCCCGCCATACATGGTGTCAGCCAACTCGCCCTGCTCGTCTTTGCTCGTGCCAACAGCAATGCCGTAGCACTCGCCTGTCGCACGATCGCCGTCTACCTTAATAACCACATTGGTACTCATGTGCCAACGGCGTATCGCCTCTTGTTCGTGCGGCATCACTGTCTTTACCCAGTCAGCACCATTGCCCTTAAAGAACCCGAAATCGATCTGCGCATCAGGCCAAAAACAGTTATCCTGCCCCGGGGTATCCAGCCAATCCTGGGTTCGACCATAACGAGCCACTAATTCTTCGCAGGCATTGATGTCGAGCAATTCCTGGACTTGCTCGAGAAGTTGTTCATTAGACATGATGTCTCCTTTTACTTATCAATCGTTTCGCAAATCGTTCGAGTAAAGATAAAGGTCGCTACTAACTGAGCAATTTGCGCTTAGCCCTCCAAAGGCGGCTTCTTCACAAGATCGCGTACTACCTTTGCGCCAGCTGGTTCTACAGGAATTCCATGTACCACTTTGTTGTGCGAGTGTGACAGTTGCTGCATGGTCATGGCTGCACGTAACGAATCATACAGGCCTTGTGAATTCTGCATATGATTCACAGATTCCTTGGCGGCTTTGAGCCCCATCATTGGATGCTGCGCAATCTCTTCGGCCAACTCCATCGTGGCCGCAGCCAGTTGGTCGTCTGCCACCACCCGATTAACCATACCAAGTTCCTTCGCTGTCTTGGCCGAAATCGCGCGACCAGTGAACAACATTTCTTTGGCCTTGCGCGCACCGAACTCCCAAGGATGGGCAAAGTACTCTACGCCGTTTACGCCAAAGGCTACCACGGGATCCTGAAAGGTTGCGGTTTCAGCAGCAACCACAAGATCGAACGGCCACACCAGCATAAGACCACCAGCAATCACTTTGCCTTGAACTTCCGCAATGGTCGGTTTTGGGATGTTTCGCCATCGCCAACACAAACCAAAGAAGACTTCCTCCTCAAACGCCCAGTGGCCTTCTGGCCCTGGTTGAGAAAATCCCAGCGACGTACCGATGGCCACGTCGTTGAGCGAGTAGTCATCATCACCACCCATCGGGCCATGACCGGATGAAAAATGCTTGCCATTGGCTGCCACAACAATCACTTTTACCGAATTATCGGCAGCTGCTTTGTCCAGCGATTCGTTTAGCCCATACAACATCTTCAAGTTCTGCGCGTTGGCTTTTTCTGGCCTGTTTAGAACAATTCGTACGACACCTTCACTGGGCTGCTCATATAGAACAGCGCCAATCTCAAGTTGTTCCGCTTCACTCATATCGTCTCTCCACTGCAAATATACTCGCGGGCCCCGTCTCGGTTGAAAGCCGCCTTATAGGTGGCACCGCTGATACCTCAGCGTAGCAGCGGGCGAGCAGGAACTGTACCCTCTGGTCCGAAAATTGCTACCAGCCATTGATTATCGACTATGGGCGACAGACTACGGAGCGCTGGTAAACATCGATTTAGATAAACCCACCATGGTCTTAGCCGCCACTACAACTGGCAGCGCCCGCGTTATCGTTTTTTCTCTGTTGCCCTTTTTAGTCGCCAGATTGCCACTACCTTTAACCTAGATGATGTACAAATCAGGCTAACCACTTCGGCGTATTTTGCAGTTTACGCCCTTATTTCACTCACCTCCCCATTGTGGATTCGACGATTCAATTGGCGCTACACTACGCTGGCTGGCTGGCTGGCTGGCTGGCTGGCTGGCACCACTATTCTACTTTTAGGATTAATCTTGCTTTATCAAAGCGCGACAAGCCTGGCTATGGTATTTGCAATCGTCCTTCTACCTATCAGCATGACCTAGGTTTCTGACAAGAAACAGAAAGAGCGCGTGAACGCCATCGTTAGCCTGTGGTGCGTCGGTGGGTCCTGGAATTTTCGGCTATCTGCGCAGCTCGATTCTTGGCGCTGAGCTCTGGATCATGATCGGTGCTCTGGGAAGTGGAATCGCGCTCATCATCTGGCTACATCAACACCGCGAAACTGCCCGAAGTTGAGCAAGCGAATCGACTGACTACTGAATAAGTTAATGTTATCGTGCCCTAGTGATAGACAAATCCAAGGCGCCGCGCTCCTATGAAAATTGTTTATAGCGATAATCAAATTCGAATCGCGCAATTCGGAAAAAAGGTTACGCTAGAAGAAATCGGTAAAGCCCTGACAGCACTATTAGGCAATCCCGAACATAAACACATTCTGCGGATCTTGCTAGAATTGCAACAAACAGAAATCGATCTTAACCCGAAGCACATGGGACAGTTTTTGTCGTTCATTGAGTCGAAATTGGCCGTGGTCGGTAAACGGCAACTCGTCACTGTGCTAAATCGACAGCATTTTGACGATTCAGCCAATGGAGAGAGCTTGGCAAAACTAAACAATATTGTTGCTGAACTTGACCATATTCACTTCGTATTCAGCATGAGTGAAGCGCACGAAGCTTTCAAAACTCTAGAATCTACATAGCCACCGATATTGACTAATCACCCCTAGTCTACCTAACAAACAAATCCTCTCACGTCGTTTTGTCATCATTTTTACAACGAAGATACGCTTTTCACTGGCGCCGTTATCTAAACTGACATATATAATATAAGCTAGACAAAAATAGGGTAGTTGCCTACCAGCAGCATTTTGATACCCATTCGAAAGGCTTAGAATAGCGCTCGATTTGAGCGCTAAAGAAATCATGCACAGGGGACCCTCCAATGAAAAACACATATCAAATAATTATCTTGTCAACACTAATAGCACTGGTTAGCGCTTGTTCCACTACTGATTCTCATCGCTCTACAGGGGATGTTGTAGATGATTCATCTATATCAACGCGACTGAAAACAGCGCTCCTTGCAGACAAATCTACAGACGGCCTCGATATTGAAATAGAAATTAACCAAGGCAATGTCCAGCTAAACGGTTTTGCGGACTCTGTTGAGGAAAAACGTCGCGCAGAGGAAATCGCGCGTGGTATTAGCGGTGTAACCTCGGTTAGCAACAACTTGGAAGTCAGTGAAGGCACTCGTTCTGCTGGGCGCTATATTGACGACAAACTGTTGGTTGCCAAAATCAACACCGCTTTGGCAAAAAGTGACGACGTAAGTGCCTTAGACATCGAAGTTGAGGTAAACAGTGGCGTAGTAATTCTCGGCGGATTTGTCGACTCCAATGATCAGCGTCGGGCAGCGGAAGCAGCAACTCGCGGCGTCGATGGCATCAAGAAAGTAAACAACAACATAGAAGTTCGTTAATTAAAACTCAATTAGGAGAATGGCACATGGCTATTGATTTATTCAGCCTAGCAAAGGAAGCCTTGGGAGACGGGCTCATGGGGCAACTCGGCGAAGCCGTTGGCGAGAACCCTGACGTAATGCAAAAAGCGGTAGACTCTGGCATACCTGCAATTTTAGGCGGACTATTAGGCAAAGCGGGAAGCAACAGCGGCCTTGGCGAAATTTTGGGGCAAGTGCAAGACAGCGATGATGGCTTGCTCGATAACTTAACGGATGGCTTGTTCGGTGCCAACAAATCAAACCTGCTGCAAACGGGCGCTTCAATACTGGGCATGTTATTCGGTGCAAAACAAAATGGCATACTCGGCACATTGACTAATATGGTCGGAATGAGAAACAGCGGAACGGCGTCCTCTCTGCTGGGCATGTTGGCGCCAGTCGTTTTCGGACTCATCAAGAAGAAACTATTTTCCAGCAACAATCTAAATGCAGACGGCCTACAAAGTCTGCTATCAGATCAGAAGGATCTCATCGCCGATAAGTTGCCTACGGAAATGCGCGATTCTCTCGGGATCAGCGATCTATTTAACGCACCAACAGCCGCTGCTGTAGAGACATCGGTGCAAGAAACAAAATCTGGCCTGTCGCGATTTTTGCCTTGGCTGGCAATTGGCGCAGCGGTGTTACTTGGCCTGATGTTTTTTGGCGGCCAGGACAATCCAGCTCCTGTCCAAACTCAACAGTCCAATCCTGTCGTGACACCACAACCCGCAGCACCGCAACCCGCCGCACCCACAGTGATACCAAGCACCAACACTCAATCATTAGGCCAACAATTAGCTGGCCTAGCGGATGGGCTGACTGACATAAATAGCGTCGATGATGCCATGGCGCTTACCGGTCAATTCGACAATGTCGGTGGCTATCTTGACTCGCTGAATGTAGATGAAATGGGTAACGCCTCACGGGATGCGCTTCGACCCAGTGTTGCGACCGGCATTGAGGCTCTGAATCGGGCCGCTGCTAGTATCAACGATATCCCCGGAGTAGGACCGATTCTGCAACCACGGCTTGAAGCATTGCTAGATAAGCTGAAAAGCATCTAGCTGACTCCAGCAGCGCAGGCAATCTACAGCAGAGCTAGGCCGGCTCTGGCACAGATTGCCTGCGTATCGCTTCCACTTAGTTCGATGCTAACCGGTAACCCGGTTGAAGAACGATCCCATAGACTTGAGCGCCTTAGCAGACTCCGGTAGTTGCGGTTGATTCTGAAAGACGTGGAAGCCACCATCATAAATCTCGATGTCTGCTGTCACACCAGCGGCTTTAGCGGCATCCGCCAATCTTGTGGAGTCATCGAGCAACACCTCGTGATCACCCACCTGAATCAATAGCGGCGGCAAGCCGGCCAGATCTCCAAACAAAGGCGAAACCAAAGGATCACTGGCATTCTGACCAGACAGATAAGTGTCAGCCATCGGTTGCAAAAGCTCGGGTGAGACCATCGGGTCGACCTCGGCGCGAGTCTGCAAACTAGAGCCGCTAGCGGTGAGGTCTGACCAGGGCGAGAACAACACAGCACCGGCCGGTAGTGGCTTGCCCTTCGCTTTCAGCGCAAGCATCAATGCCAACGCAAGACCACCGCCTGCGGAATCACCAGCAACAACAATGGCTTCTGGTTTGATCCCCTGGTCAACCAACCGATCGTAGCTGGCAACTGCATCGTCTACCGCGGCAGGATAGGGATGTTCGGGTGCGAGTCGGTAATCCACACCGAGCACCGGCGCACTACAGGCTAAAGAAACTCGCGCCATTAGCTCGGCGTGGGTATCTAGTGACCCCATTACATAGCCTCCACCGTGCAGATACAGCACACCTCGATCATTGCGCACGCCAGGTGTTGCGATATGGCAGAGTTTGATGTCATCGCGCTCGAAGTCGGTGCGTGTAGCACCTTCGGGCAGCGGCAGCGAACCACTCGCCATCATCTCGCGCATCTGTGCTACATCCACACTGTCACCGCTGAACATTGCGGCTTCTCGGATGGCCTGAGCCGTAGCAAGCATTTCTTCACTCGCCATGATTGACCTCGCTTTGTTGATTTGATGTAGGGCCATTAGAACGGCTACTGCTCTATGAAAGCAACTCGCCAGGGAACAGACATTTTAACGAGAGTATTTACAAAGTAGACCAAATATTAAGAGCGCTGTGTAAGATTCGACCTCCCTTCGGTATTGTTATCTCAAATCTTTGTTAATCGGCTTCGGCCAAATCGTCTTCAAAGCGCTTACTTCTCGGCACGGATGGTAAATGCCTTTCCACCCATTCTTCTACCACAAAGTCTGGCTTTTTCTTCGAGATTTCACTCACCATCTTTTGATGTGTCATTTTACTCCACACATAAGTCGAATGACCCACCGCCCTAGAGATGTAAGGCTCCATTTCATAAAAAAATGAATCGGCAAAAAACAACCCAGCTAGCTTCTTGTCTTCGCAGACCATGCTGTACCCTTGTCGGGCCGTTGCATGTGGTGGGTGTTTATGTGGTGTGCAGGTGTTGCTAAATACAGGGATGGGACGGGATTCGCTCAGTTCTCGCCGGTTCACCATTCTGGCAAGATCACCGTCAGTCATACTTTCTTCACGGAACTGACTCGCCGGCATCAAGTGCGGACTCAGCCTATCGTGCAGCAGGCGTTCGAGAGTCATCAGCAATTCAAACTGAGCAACGTTTGCACCATAGGAATTCCAATGACTATCATATTTAAAATAAACTCTATGCCGCTTCTTCTCAGCAAGAAGTACCGGTCGTAGGTCCACAGTAGTTACGTCAGTATGCGTTTTCAAATAGGACAAGATTTGATCATATGATGAAGAGACGTTCCGTCGGACTAAATAGCTCGGCAGCATATCGTAATAGATTGTGTGCTTGTTCGGCGCGATCACAAATAAATATGCAATTCCTCGTTGTTCTAACCATCTTTTTTTGGCAACTGTAGCTCTGCCGAAAGCTCTAAGCTCGCTTGTCGAATATCGGCTCACATTCGTAAAGTCACCCATGGGGTGGTCATTTTGCCTGTATCCCGGTCGAATAGAACCTAGAAACATCCAACCGTCTGTACCATAAGTCACATGTGGAGATGGGGATCGACGCTCAATACGTTCCATTAGCATCGCATAATTCCCTGTGAACCAATCACGCATCCCAAAGTGATCTGAGTAGAAGTCGTCGAAGGCGCGAGGATATTTCTTCATCGTACGCAAATTGACAGGCAGTGATGGCGGTAGGGACAGGCTCCTCGCCTCTGATTTCGAAACATGTGGGTCGCGCTGCGACAAGCTGACAAAAAATGGCAAACCCACTATCAGAGAAAAGCACAAAATCAAACCAAAATCGGAAATTCGATTGGGACCCTGCATCACTACTAAAACCGAAAATATATGAAGGGGTTATAGGTGGCAGAGGCTACCTGCAATACGCTGAGCCACAACAGCAAGGTTGTTCCAGTTACCCGAATAATTTCCATTGGTATGGATGACGGTCCAAGACTCGAAACATCAACACCAGTAATCTTAGTTTTCACCCAAGGATATATGGGTGTCGCAAGCACGATGCCAGCTACTAGCGCGTACAGGGCTTGATACGAAAATATTTGAGCAAAATGAAGGCCTGAATCTTGACGCTCCAGAACGTTCACCATATTGCCTAAATACTGCAACGCATGATCTAGATCGTCGGCTCTGAAAAAGACCCATGCGAAACTGACCACGACAACAAGGTATAGATGTTGAACCGGCTTCCACAATCTAGCCAAATTTATCAATCCGCTCCGTTCTAGCGTCAAAAACGTGCCGTGAAACAAACCCCAAACGACAAAATTCCAACTTGCACCATGCCAGATGCCGGTTAGCAAGAATACGATACACAGATTCACGTAAACCCGCCCAGAAACCACCCGGTTACCGCCGAGTGGAATATACAAATAGTCTCTGAACCAAGTAGACAACGAAATGTGCCAGCGATTCCAGAATTCTTTGAGCGACCTCGAAACATAGGGATAGTTAAAGTTCTCTCGAAATTGGAAACCAAACATTCGACCCAAACCGATTGCCATGTCGGAGTAACCAGAAAAATCAAAATAGATTTGTAGCGAGTAGCAAAGTATGCCGAGCCACGAAAGCGGCATCGATAGCCCATTGTCCGATAACGTGAAACAACCATCCGCAACTTCACCGAGTGGATTTGCTATGAGCATTTTTTTTGCTAGCCCAAAGACAAATCTCTGCACACCACTGGCAAACAAACTAGCAGAGTGAACGCGCTGCGTTATTTGATCCGCTAGGTCACGGTAACGAACAATCGGGCCGGCGATTAGTTGTGGAAATAGTGAGATGTAAAGTGCCAGATCAAGGATATTTTTTTGTGCTTTTGCCTCCCCCCGATAAACATCGACGATGTATGAGATCGATTGAAACGTGAAGAACGAAATCCCCAGCGGTAGGTGCACGGGCTCAAGTGCTACACGATCAATACCAACAGAGGCAAGAACAATATTCAGGTTATCGGCGATGAAATTGGAGTACTTGAACGCAACCAACAAAATGACATTAATTGATATGCCGGTCGCGAGATAGGTTTTTTTTGATTTTTCTGGATTCGTTAAGCAACCGATCCTGCAACCTATAACAAAGTTCGCAACTATCGAAAGCAGTAGCACACCGATGTAAAAAACTTCTCCCCAAGCGTAAAAGAGCAAGCTTGCGAGCATCAGTACAGCATTCTTAACACCTCGAGGAGAGGCAAAATACATGATTATGGTTAGTGGTAGAAAACCAAAGAGAAAAATGGGAGAACTGAAGAGCAAAGTTTGTCTCAGTAGCAATAATTCCTGTGCCCTTCGGGGCGATGCCTCAGGGAGTGCAGACTTGGCTTATCCTAGCACCAATTTTCGTTTCATTCTGTGAACGCAACCGCATTCCGCGGTGCGCAGCCTCGGAAACGTCCTTGAAACAAATTGTTTTTGCTTCACTAGATCAACTCGGTACTAGTTGGATTTAGTATTCGCAAGATCTGTTCGTTGATAACGTAGCTAGTCGCCAGCATTCTGCAGTTCATCAATGACAAACGGAGGCATTACTGCGATAACGGGCGACGCCGAAATGATCTCAACATTGAAATCTACCGGACCGTCACCTACATCAATATGAACTTTATTATTGTCTTTTATCGGCCACCCTAGGCACTGACTGCCATCCTTGCGCCTGACTAGGCAGCGTTTATTCCAAGCGGAATCAGGAACGCCCTCTTCGTTTTGCTTATAGAACACAATATGATCAAGCATTGGCTGAAACCGCCGGCTCGCGGCCCAACGAAGTGCGGCGACAGCTTGCATATTGTCGGAGAGTGGGGGTGCGAGCGTTTGGTCGTTTGCTGTCGGTGGCGGTTGAATTTCAAAATCTGAGTCGATAACACCCGTTATCGGCACCCATACATTCGCCGTGAATAGTGTCCCTACGCCCACTCCCAGTGCGTCACAGTAGCTGAGGAGAGAATCCACCGTTAGGCGCCGCAAGCCTTTTTCTAACCGATGAATCTGTGCCGGGCTCGTTTCCATACGTCTGGCAAGTTCCACAGCGGTCACTTTTTTTGTCTTTCTGAGCGCGCGCAGTTGGCTGGGATCAAATTTTGTCATGTCCGAATTTGCAGCCCAAATACCAACTAATTGCCAAAATGGTAATAAAATACCTATCCGATGAAAAGCTAAACTGAAAAAATATCCAAAATATTGATTTGGCACCTAAATCTCTATAAATTCCCGCGCGAGCGCGGTCTGGTAGCGAAGGCTCAAGATCGCCTAGGGGTAGATTAACTAATGAACTGAGCCGGAGAGCCGAATGATCGAGAATCGAAAAACACACCCAATTGCAAAAGGTAGCGCAAAAATTAATGTTAGCGCGCTGTTATCTTTGGCTTTGGTATTAACCTGTATGGTACATAGTCCGGTGGCATTGCCTGAGGAAGTTGTCATCGAAGAAATAGTCGTTACCGCTCGTAAGCGCTCGGAGTCGATCCAAGACGTGCCTGTGTCAGTAACCGCTATTGATAAAGAACTCAAACAAGCCAATGTACGCCGTATCGAAGACGTGCAGAACTTCACACCAAACGTCTATATAAGAAGAACTCCCGGCATCGCCAGTGGCGCGGCCATCAGTATTCGAGGGGTGTCATCGTCCGAATCTGACAAGAGTTTTGACCCTGCGATTGGTGTTATGATGGACGGCATGTTCCTAGGCACCTCTAGCGGTGTTCTACTACAGAACTTCGACATCAAGCGCATCGAAGTACTTCGTGGCCCTCAGGGTACGCTGTTCGGCAAAAACACCACAGGCGGCCTAATAAACGTCATTCGTGGTGATGTCACCATGGAGTTGGGGGCTGATATCAACTTAACATTGGGTGACGATGGCCGCGAAGACGTAAAGGCCGTCGTTAATCTGCCGATCATTGGAAACGAACTGGGTATCAAACTGTTCGGCGCTAGCATCCAAAGTGATGGTTTCACTAAGAACACCACCCTCGGCAAAGATGTCGGCGGTGATGACATTCTGAACTTCGGGTTCACTACTCTGTGGGAGCCTACCGATAACTTTAGCTTCAAGCTGCACTACGAAAAATTTAAAGACGAAAGTGACCAGGGTGCGTATTCTAACGTAAACCAAGTGGGTGAATTAGCCTGTACGCTACAACTCATTGGCCTTGGAGATATCGGCTGCGAGAACAGTTCCAACGACGGTCCTGAGAGAAACTCAGCCAATGGCCGCAATAAAAGCGATAATGAGTACGACACCTTCATCGCTACCGTCAATTGGGACCTGGAAAATTTCCTTCTGACCTACATCGGCACGAGCCGAGATATGGATGAAGACAATCTGCAACATTTCGATGGTGCGCCGGTTGATCTGTTAAGAATGCGTTTCTTCAACGATTGGCATCAGCAAAGCCACGAACTTCGAGTCACTTCGCAATTTTCCGACACTGTCGAATTTGTCGCGGGTCTCTATTATTGGGACGTAGACTACGAACAGCGTTGGGATGTGGGTGACTTGCACTATCAACTATCCCGCTTAGGTTCACCTACTGTGCCTCCAGGGCTGACGGCAACCACTCTAAGTAGCAACGGCCAGGAGCAGACTACAGAATCGATAGCTGCATTCTTTTCTGGCGACTGGCACCTAAACGAAGAATGGACCGTAACGGCTGGTCTTCGCTGGACTGAGGAAAAGAAAGATTTTACTGGCGGCAACGGTGGTGTCTTCTATGACCCAGCAGCCGGCGACCCGATCCCCGGATTACTTGATCCACAGCCGTACAAAGGCAAATGGGATGAAGTAACACCAAAACTTGGCGTTCGCTGGCAGCCCAGCGATGACTTAATGTTCTTTGCTTCTTACAGTGAAGGTTTTAAGAGCGGTGGGTTCTTCGGACGTCAAGCGAACTTCAACATTGATCCATCTTACGAGCCTGAGTTCGTCGAGAACTACGAAATCGGCATGAAAAGCACCTGGATGGATGGGCGGCTAATTTTCAACCCTGCCATCTTCTTGGCCAAGTATAAGGACAAGCAAGAGTCGATCCTTATACCAGTAAATCTCGCGAATGTGGCAACGGTAGTTCGTAATGCAGCTGAACTGGATATGTTTGGTGTGGAATTAGAACTGATGTACCAAATCAGCCCGGCATGGTTTGTGCGGGCAACCTACGGTTATCTCGATGCAGAGTTCGATAGCTACCTAGCGGACATTAATGGTGACCAAATAGTCACCGATAATGCCGGTCTACTGTCTCGTAACACGCCGGAAAATACCTTTGGTCTGACCACAACCTACACCATTCCAATTGGTGAGGGCGATCTCAACGGCATGCTGTCCTATCGCTGGAGAGATGAAGTAGAGATGATCGCGAACAACGATCCACTTGGTCATCTTGATAGCCTTGATGATCTGAGCGCGACAGTGAGCTACTCCTGGGCAGACGAGCGCTATAGAGTTACAGCCTACGGCCGTAACTTAACCGATGAAAGAGAACGCAAAGTCGGACGTATTAGCCCATTGACCACTCGCGGCTGGTACAACGAAGGCCGCACCTACGGCGTCGAATTCTCAGCCTCTCTATAAAGCGCACTAATTAGGGAATCAGGCGTCGAATCTTTGGCGCCTGAAGTTCACACCCATCTCCCAACGTTTCAGTCAGAATGCCAACCGTACCAGCGTTCGGGTTTTAGTAGCATAAATCGCTGACTCAGATGACCATCATCGGCAACCACCTTCTCAGCCGCTGCACCGCCGCGATAGTGTGTGTGGAGTTTTAATCGCCATTCTTTAGTGGCGGGTCCACCAAGTTCACATGGACCTTCCGCCGTTACGTGAAAGGCCCCCTTTCCACGCTTGTCGACACAAAGAGCAGCACGGCCATTCAATTCGATGTGGCGTATCTTTGCGGAGTTCGCGCCGCCGATAATCTCGAATACTTCACCTGTCCACAGGTACCAAACCGGAACCGCGTGGGGCCGACCTTTGGCATCGACCGTAGCAATTACCGCCGTGTTGGCTTGGTGAAGAAATTCGTCTCGTTGATTTGTATTCAAAGGGATACTCCCGCGTGCTAGCGTAAGATTGAACAAGTCAGTCTAAACAGATTAGGTGTGATATTTCTTAGTTCCTGCATCAATTTTTTCTCCGGATAAGACCACATATGGATTCGCACGATGGCATTAGTTGGCCACCCTTCAGAATCTGTCGCGAATGCAGCCAGTAATTCCTGTGCTTGTTGGTAGTTGCTGCCATCGAAATCAATCATTGGTCGCGTGGGTAGCTCATGGAACCTAATTTGTGGCGTACAACCGCCTTGTTCAATTTCTAGTTCACAGAACCCCTTTGTTTCTGTCTTCTCAGCGAAAGAGGTTCGCTCAATAGAACCACAGTAAATAACCGGCGTCGGAAAGCCGAGAACTTGATGCCGGTGAATGTGCCCGGAAAGTATAGCGTCAAATTGTGTCGGTAGATCAGCCGCCGCGATCACATCCACGCCGTTGCGAAAGGTAAATCCCGAGGGACCGACTTTTGCACCTTCCACCGCGTGATGAAAACACATCAAGCGAACTACATCTGGATCACTATCGATATCACAGGCGCTCAGCACATGCTGAAAGTGCTGCCGGACACCCAGTTGGTACGGGAAACCTGAAACAGAAACCAATCCACTGGCTAAATCCAACATATACGTACGCGGTCGGTCGAACAGGTAGATGTTGGGGTGGTTTAAGAATAACGACGGTGGCAATACCGAGCGCTCATGGTTACCCGGGACAATGACGATTGGGATTCCACCTTCGGCAAATTCAAATAGCAGCTGATAGGCGCGATCCACAATGGTGTGATGAACGTTGCTGCGGAAGAAGAAGTCACCACCGTGAACAACTAAATCTGCTTGTGTCCGGGTTGCGTAATCCAGTACCCGCTGAAAGTTGTTGAAGAAATCGGGTCCTCGACGATGCGCGGTTTTTGTTGATCGAACAGGCTCATCAAAGCCGAGATGGGAGTCGGAAAAGAATACAATTCGTAGCGCCACCAGAAGATACTACTATATATATATACAGTATCAACAAGAACCTTGTGACGAACTCACTCGATGCCCTGCTTTTATATGCCGCACATTCGCCTATCCCAGTTCTGCCCTTCCTATTCAGAAAAATCGACTGTCCGTCTACCGATCGCTCTGTATTCCACCCCAATTGCGTCGTAGACTAATGACTAGCGTAAAATTGGAAATAAGTGGAGGAATTCTGTGGCTGAGGCATATAAAGACCTGGACCCGCAAACCATGCCGCGTTCACCGGGCATCACCTATCAAGAACTATTAGACCAAGACTCCCACGAAGTGCCGGACGTGTTGCGCCTGCAATCGCCGAAAGACATGGGGTTGAATGAGTTCCCGGTGACCCGTTATACCACCAAGGCGTACCACGATTTAGAAGTCGAACGGATGTGGAAAAAAGTGTGGCAATTCACCTGCCGCGAGGAAGACATTCCGAACCCAGGCGATCACTATCGCTACGACATCGCGGGCTCGTCATTCCTGGTTGTACGTACTGAAGCCGGCGAAATTAAGGCTTATCCCAACGCTTGCCTACACCGCGGCCGCATGCTGAAGGAATTCGACGGCAACGCCGCGGAACTACGCTGCCCCTTCCATGGCTTCTGCTGGAAACTAGATGGCTCGTTAAGTGACATTCCCTCCGATTGGGATTTCCCTCAAATAGATAAGGGTGACTTTGATTTGCCTGAACTGCCTCTGGCCACCTGGGCCGGCTTCGTGTTCATCAATCCAGATCAAAGCTGCGCACCTTTTGACGAATTCATTAAGGACCTAGCACCCCAATTCGAACGTTGGGACCTCGGTGGTTTATACAAGGCTGCACACGTGGCTCGAATAATGCCGTGCAACTGGAAGATCGCCCAAGAAGCATTTTGTGAGGCATACCACGTGAACGGTACCCACCCACAAATAATGCGTAGCCTGGGTGACGTCAATAGTCAGATCGACATTTGGGACAATTGCGCTCGGGTGATCACACCTGGCTCCACCCACAGCCCATTGTTAGATTACACGCCATCCAACGATGATACATTGCGCACACTGATGGATATGGATCACGATGCTGAAGTGCCACAGCTTCCAGAAGGCATGCGTTTGCGTCAGTTTATGGCAGAACGATCGCGAGAAGGCTTGCGTGAAACCGCCGGTGACAAAGCTGATTTGTATTGCGATGCGGAGCTAACTGATAGCCTTGATTACACCCTATTCCCAAACTTCCACCCTTGGGGTGCCTTCAACGGTATCGTGTATCGGTTTCGCCCCAATGGTAATGACCATCGGTCCGCGATTATGGAATGTATTCTGCTTGCGCCTTTCCAGGGCGAACGTCCGCCTGCGGCGCAAGTTAGTTGGTTAGCTGATGACCAGAAGTGGTCTACCGCGCTAGGCTACCTCGGCAAAGTATTTGACCAGGATTCATTTAATATGCCTAAGGTTCAAGCCGGGCTTGAGTCCACGTACCAGACCGGCGTCATAATGTCGGGTTACCAAGAGTCAAAGGTACGTTGGCTACACACCAAACTCACTGAATGGATTGGCGAATAATGGCGAGCATGTATCACCCGTTCGAAACAGACATACTGTACCAAGCAGATGAGGACGGAAATATCCGTCTGACTAATGGGAATAGTGTGGGCATCTTTACCAATGAAGGCATCCATATTTCTGGAGACATAAAGCACGCCGATCCTCAGCTATGTGTTTGGGTCGGCAACAATCCAGAGGTTGAAGTTCAGTACGAACGCAAGGGCCGCAACAATTTGGGACATTTGAGTTCGTAGCTTAGCAAGACGAGTTCTTTTCGATTCGATGGGTGTGGAGTATTAAATTGTGCGAAATATGATAGCTACAATCGCTTTAGTTGTATCGATACCCATCGCTATTGGTTGTGCAGCATCGGATGCACAAAGAGCCAAGGTACTAAACGAACGTCAAATTGATGAGTTGTTGGCGGTACATAATCGTACCGTGGAATCCGAGGACCGTGTGGTATGCCGGTATGTTACCGACACCGGATCACACATTAAGACCAAGGCATGTTCGACGGTCCGCCAGATTCGCACGGAAAGAGAAATGGCTCGTAAAGTTCACAGAAGGCAGGCTTTAGACAAGTAACAAACAGCGAGTTTGTTATGGGCGAGCCATCCCCTCGCCGCCTACTGGCGAGCCATCTTCTCGCCTACTGGCGAGCCATAGTCGGCACACCCTCTTCTAAGGTCACCCAGTCTTGTTTGGTGTCACACCACGCGTGGAACTGCGGTTTAAACGCCGCAGTGTCATCCAAGGTACCGGTTTTCAAAAACAATGTATCCGGTTGGCCAGGAATGACCGAGTAGATCGGGGAGCCGCAATTACCACAGAAATATCGTTCCACCGTGTTGCCGCTCACCGTGTCACCGTCTGTATAAAGTTTCGGTTGTCCGGAGGTAAATCGAAATTCTGATTTTGGTACACCCGCTAGGGTTGAAAAAGCCGAACCGGCCTGCCTTTGACAGTTTTTGCAATGGCACACGCCAGTCATTGCCGGTTCGTTATCAAATTCGTATTTAACTTCAGCGCACAAACATTGTCCTGTGTTCGCCATGATCGTTTCCTCCCCTTCAAATATTTACAAACAGTCTGTAGGTGTAATCTAGCATAATGCGAATTGGTTCCAATTCTAAGGATATATACAATAACTAGAAGTAGGCTGAATGGGTTAACTTCAGCGCACGCTTCGTGATTCACCCGGCGCAAGACCGTCCAGCGTCCAAGAACCAATTCGATAACGTATCAGCCTAAGTACTGGTAACCCAACTGCTGCGCACATACGACGAACTTGCCGATTGCGCCCTTCAGAAATCGTCAAACTCAACCAGCTCGTCGGAATACGTTGTCGAAAACGTATGGGGGGCGTCCGTGGCCAAAGTAGGTAGGGCGGTTCCGGCAACGCAGCAGCTCTAGCTGGCAACGTTAGTCCATCTTTCAAAAGTACGCCTTCTGACAATGCAACTAGTTCGGCGCTAGTAATATCACCTTCTACCTGCGCCCAGTAGGTTTTACTAGTTTTTGCCTGCGGGTTGGTCAGTTGATGCTGTAATTCACCATCGTCGGTTAGCACTATCAAGCCTTCACTGTCTCGATCTAGCCGTCCGCTCGGGCGCACGTGAGGGATTATGATGTAATGCGAGAGGTTTTTACGACCTGGATAGTCTGCTTGCTGACGATCGGTGAACTGGCTAAGTACGTTATAGGGTTTGTTGAATAGAAGGACTGTAATAACTGAACACCGTTAGTCTAGGCTGACCATTCCTGTTTGCTCTGCACCGCGCCATTTGCCGATTTTTTGGTTAACCTTGGCTTTTAGCATCACACCTAAAAACTTCATCAGGCGAAAGAAGTGCGGTGGGTATTTGAGCGTAAGTTTCACGTAGTTCAATCCCACCCGATGCTGCAAATAAAAACTCAGCAAAATTTGTTTGTAGGAATGATCCAATCGCTCTTGCGTCAAGCCTTCAGTTGTCCAAACGAAATTCATACCATTCATTTTTTCCCAGTGATCATCACGAATACTGGTGCCATAAATATCCCGATATATCGGTGAGCCAGGATAAGGAGTGAACTTGGTCAGATTCATGATCGTCAGCGGGACATTTTTTACAAACGCTTTAGTCTGGGCCATCGTGCACTCATTCTCGCCAGGAAATCCCAACATAAATAGCCCTTTACTGCGAATGCCTGCGTCATGGGTCCAGTTGATTGCCCGTACCGATTTATCCAGTGAAGCCGCCTTATCCATATTTTGCAGTAGTTCATTGGAGCCGGATTCCAGACCAAAACTCATTTCCCAGCAGCCCGCTTCGTGCATTAATTTCAGAGATTCTTGATTAATGACATCCACTCGCGATGCGCAGCTCCAAGTCATCTTCATACCACTAGCAACAATGAGCTCACAAAGTTTACTGGTACGTTTCTTACTGGCCGTAAAGAGATCGTCCACAAATAGCACATGCTTAATGCCCCAGCGCTGCTGCAGGTATTGCATCATCTCGAACACACGCTCGGGCGTGTAGGCTCGCACACTAGCGCCAAAGGTGGAGGTATCGCAGAACTTACAGTGAAAAGGACAGCCACGAGAAGCGGCAATGGATGCCACAGGACCTTGTGGAAAATCATACACGGCTGGTAGGTAGGCTTGTGGGAAATCGGGCAATAAATCCCAGGCAGGAAAGGGTAGTCGGTCTAGGTCTTTGTTGATCGAAAGTTTGGGCGTAGTGATTGTCTTAACTAAAATGGAATTGGGGTCTCGGAATATCAGTGCAGGTACATCAACTAGGGCTGCACCCTCTCGATAAGCCTTCAAAAGCCGAATAAGAATTTCTTCACCCTCTCCCACCACCGCAACATCAAATTCAGGGAAACGTTCAATAGTTTCTTGCCCCATGGAGGACACATGGGGTCCGCCGACAATTATCTTAATGTCAGGACGTTTAAGCTTAATTTTGCGAGCTATCTCAGAGGCAACCCAGGTGCCAACGGTAAACAGCGTGATGCCCACGAACGCCGGTTTCTCGGCCAAAATTTGCGCCACGATGTCGTCTGGCGATATATCAAATATGTCACTTTCGATAATGGTCGGCACATAGCCATGTTCGCGCACGGCAGCTGCAAGGTGCAATAATCCCAAGGATGGCGAACGATTGGTTATGTGTTTTACGAACTCATAACCCTTGGCAATACGTTCGTATGGCGGAGTTACCAGAAAGATTTGTTTTGAATCCAAATCCGCGAAATCGACAGTTTCTACAACACTCAGATACTCTTCGGCCAAGGTTGGTTGCACAGTAGTCATCTTAGTCAAAAAAAGCTCTCCTAGCGATCTACCGTACAATATCAACAAACCGACCAAGCGGAAACTGCAGCGCAAGACAAGGGGCTACTTAAAAGGAGAGGTCTACGGAGAGGTTTGAGGTGGGTTTAACTGAGGCAGTTCTACCACAAACGCCGGTTTATCTGCGCTATTCTTCACTCTAACCTCACCGTTGCGACCATTCAGGAGCAAATCTACAATCTCACTCGCCATAACCGACGCCGGCATCATACCGAATTCAGGTTTCCTGTAATCATCTGGCACGATGGCGGTGTCCACAACACCGGGGCAAATCACATTGACCCGAATATTGGTGCCATCGTTGGCCGCTGCTACTGCTCGACCAAAACCGACTAGCGCATACTTGGTTGCGGTATACATCGGATCTACCGGTACCACACTCAAACCAGCGGTTGAAGCCGTGATAGTGACCGCACCACCTTTTTCTCGCATGATCGGCAATACGGTTTTCATCCCGTGAAAAACACCGTCGAGGTTTACCCCAACGATCTTACGGTACTGGGTTGCTGATACATCTTCGATGGCGAGATAAGGATCGCTCGTAGGGACTGTCATAATCCCAGCGTTTAGATGCACATAATCAGGCACACCCAATTGTTCCACGCAAGTATTCACAGCATTCTCAACACTTCCCAACTCTGTGACATCACAGGAGATAAATATCCCTTCGATATCTTTAGCCAACGAACTACCTTCAGCCGCATTAATATCACAAACAGCCACCCGGATGCCTACCGCAGACAATGCTCTACTCACCGCAGCACCGATACCGGTAGCAGCCCCTGTAACCAATGCGATTTTTTCACTCATTATCGATTCCTAGAACTAGAAACTATTCCAATGTATTACGTCAGCAACGGGTTTGCGTTTCACCGGCGTGAAATTTCTATCGGGGTATCCGACAGCCACAAAAAGACACAAGTGCACGTCTTCCGGTACGTTACATAAATCCCGGATTACCGGTTCTGCCGCACTATGAAAAGTAGTAAAACAGGTGCCGATGTTCAACGAACGTGCTGCGACAATCAGATTTTGCCCAGCAGGATAAATGGTTGAATGCATGAACACATCTTCCGGTGCATGCGGCGGGTAGAGTTTGCGTGAGGCCCCTAATATCCAAGCTGGAACTTTAGCGAAATTTTTAGCTAGGTGTTCCGCGCCCAAGTACATACGCTCCGCAACACCATCCATACCCTGGGGTTTACTCTCAAACACGGGCGCCATTGCCTGCTCTATTGCTGAACCAACTTTTTGCTTGATATCGATGTCATCGATAACTACAAACTCCCAACCCTGACTGTTACCTGGGTTGGATGCGCGTGTTGCAGCGTATACCAATTTCTCGAGGTCTTCTCTGGGCACAGGTTCTTCTTTCAAATACCGCATAGCGGTACAGGTGTTCATAGCTTCAAGCACATCCACAATTACTTCTCCCCTGATTTCCTATAAGCGTATGGCTAGGTCCATTTTACGCTGAATTTGGAGGCATTGAGTCGGTTGCAAGAATTGCAAGGAAGGCTCGACGCCTAATGTTTCGGAGTTTCCGCATGCCATGAAAGAAGCCGGATAGATGCGGCGAAGGTATGACTGACGCCTCAGCGCCAGTCATACCCCATGATTCTAATCGACAAAGGTAAAACGATACTGTAACGATAGAGTACGTCCGAGCGGCGTTGTGGCTGCCTGGTCAAGACTATTAGCACCCGTATTACTAGCAGGAATTCTGCCGGGTATCGCGCCACCACCGGTAATATAAATTTCATCGCTAATGTTACGACCAATCAGGTTCAGCTGATGGCGTCCGTTGTCTGAGTACAAACTGATCGCCGCATCGGCAACCCAAAACGAATCCTGCTCCAACGGATTTATCGTCGCGGTCCAGTCATAACTGCTGGTGTACCGAGCATCAGCCGCGAAGCTCATACGCCACGCGCCCTCGCCGATCCCAACATCATAGGTAGCACCAATAAAACCGGTTACATCCGCATTACCAGCACCATCTTCACCTTTCAGATTTTCGCCGGTAGCATTGATGAAATCTTCTGAATAGGTGGTATCCGTTAGCGCGAGCGCGGCACGCAGTGTTAACCCCTCAACGTTAGTCTGCCATAACATGTCTGCTTCAAATCCTTCAGTTTCCAGAGCTGATGCGTTGAAGGTGGCGAACTGAATGATCGTTGAATCGAACAACTGTACCTGCAAATCTGAATACTCGTAGGTAAAGGCTGTTGCATTCAAACGCATTGCACCATCGAATAAGTGTGCCTTCACGCCAATCTCCCAACCCTTTGCTTCTTCGGAATCATAGATCAGGAATCCGAAACCTTCAAAGGAGGGTGATAAGGGGTTTAGCGCGGCTGTTGGTAAGGCGCTGTTGTCGATGCCGCCAGACTTGAATCCTTCTTTATAAGAGATGCAGGCACTTATATCGTCTGTAAAATAGTGATTGAGAGCAATCTCTGGGGAAATGTTGTTGTCATCAAATTCTAACCCATCATCGATAACCGGTGGCCCGCCGAAACCAAACAACGCGGCAGCTGCATGCAGGTAGGGAATTTCGATACGACCGTCTTTATCTTCTTCGGTATATCGAGCACCGATAGTTAGTTCCGTTCGATCAGTAATATCGAAATACAGCGCAAGGAATGCAGAATAAGCTTCTGTGTCCAAGAAGTGATGCTTTCGGTAATCGTATTCATTGCCTGTCACGGGATCCGGGCCAATAATCAAAGCGTTCGGATCACCACCGACGCTGCCATACGCGGCCCCGAATATGTTCGGCATAACGCCTAGGTTAAATGCATATTGATAGGCATCAAATTCCTGCTCGATATCTTGATAGAACAGGCCGAACTGAAAGTTGAACCGACCTTCAAAATTACTGGCCAGTTGGAACTCTTGCGAAAGACTCTCATAGAGATTGTTATGCAATCCACCAAAAACACCCGCTCCGTAGCTATAGTCATCTAACTCCCAGTGTTCTAGATCGACCCAGCCAGTAATCGACGTCAGCGACAACTGATCACTGAAGTCCCAGTCCATTTTTAGCGATACAAAATTGGTTTCCTGTTCAAGCCCAGGCACGCCGGTCGGTTGATGCGCACCGTCAGGACAAAACTCTTCGGTCCAAGCTGTTCCCCCACCATCGTTGTCGTATTCTGAATAGTTGTACTTCAACTTGGCAGAGAAACTATCGGTTGGATTCCACACCAGAGTCAGTCGTGCGTTTAGCGACTCATCACCGTAGTATTTTTTCGCACCATTAATAGGCGCATTAACCGGATCGTTCACGGACAAGTTCTCGAACAACTCGTCGTTATCTGTAAAACCGACGGCAAGGCGAGCGCCCAATGTATCCGTCAAAGGACCAGAAAGGATAATCTCAGCGAAGGTGCCTTCATACTCACTTTCAAAGCCCCCGCGAGCCTGAAATTCAAACTCGTCTCCTGGGTCATTGGTAGTTATAGAAACTACACCTGCCGTTGCAGACTTACCAAAGTATAAGGACTGAGGACCTTTTAGGACCTCGAGCTGGCCCATATCCATATACGAGTTATGGATAAAACGGCCTCGGTTGACCACCACACCATCTAAGTTGATAGCAACTGAGTGGTCAAAGGCCGCTGAGATCGAACTAGAGCCGATACCGCGCAACCGTAGGCTTGATTCGTTGCCTGAACCACCATGAGTGATAACCATATTGGGAACCATCTTTGCCGCATCGACCAGGCTGGTAATGTTGTACCTGTCTAGATCGGCTTCGGTTAAAGCTGCAATGGTTACCGGAACATCCTGAAGTGTTTCGCTCTGTTTTCGAGCGGTAACGATAATCTATTCGATGAGTTCTTCAGCAGCATACGCTACGTTGCTGAAATTCGCGTAAGTTAATCCGAGCAGCAACAGCGCTGCACGCTTGCAAATCAAATTCATTGATGAATCCCCACTCCTGAACTTCAATGAAAACCAAATTGTTGGTCACGAACTTTACGAGCCTCTGTCAATGCCGTCAACATGAGCACAAACGCACTTGGCCGAATACCAACCGCCTACTCTCGCAAGAGATTACAATAAATGTAACCTGCGGTAACACCGTCCTAGCTTTCCATCCCAAAGTAGCGTGAAATGGGCCGCTAGGGAGATATTCAATGTCCATAAATTCCAAATCACCAAACGCAAGACCGACTATTGGCTGGAAGGACAAGCCGAAAGACCATCCTGACGTCCTAAAAATCCGCCAGCACCTGAAGAATAACAATGGCATCGATGGGCTCGAAATTCTAAAGCCCACAGAGATTGAGCAGGCAGTAAGGTTGTTTCGCCGTGATGGCTTCGTCGTTGTAAGCGATATTCTTAGCAACGAACAAATCGACCAACTTCGCTCAGGCTGCGATGAAGTGGTCAATGAGATAATTGCCGTAGATGAGGGCAACCAGGGCAATCGAGGTTCGCACCGATACTCCTTTGGCGGGTCCAGCCTCACACGCAGCCAGCTCCATCGACCGGCCTGGCAAATGCTCTTAGACATCCCAGCGGTGACCAACATTCTCAACGCCATATTCAACTCTACAGACTACATTTTGCGAGCGGCAAGTGGTGATTTTTGCCTGCCTGGCGCCATCGACTATCAACGTCTCCACTCAGATGTTCGGGATTGGGTTGACCCAGCCACCTCTCCCTTTAGTGCCTTCCAAGATCCAACCGGACAGGTCACCATCCGCGACCTTCCTTGCCCCTACGTTTGCGTAAACTTCCTGCCCCAGGACGTGACCAGGCTGAATGGACCGACTCGACAGATTCCAGGAACGCAAAAATCACGAGCGCCGATTCCCGGTCTCGATTTAGAACCAGAATGGATGCGACTAAGTACCGTTTGCCCTGTTCCTGCAGGTGGCGTAATGATCCGCGACGTGCGCGCTTGGCACGGTGGTACACCCAACGTCACCGACACTACTCGGTCAATTCCCAATCTGGAGTTTTACGCGCCTTGGTTCAGAGAGCCCATAGTGCCGGGCATCAGCTACCGAGACTTTAAGAAGCTATCCGAGCATGCTCAACAACTGGTTCGCTTCGGCGTCGCCGGTTCCAGCGAAGAATTGGTAACCGGTACAGTTTTGCGCGCGCCTTAAACATAATTACACGGGTACAACGATGAACTATCGCCAATTGGGACGCTCCGCTCTCAAAGTCAGTGAACTTTGTTTAGGCACCATGAATTTTGGTCCGCGCAGTACGGAACAAGAATCATTCGATATATTGAATCAGGCAACCGACGCTGGTATCAACTTTATCGATACGGCCAACCAGTACGGTGGCGATCTAGGTGTGGGTACTACCGAATCAATACTCGGCAAATGGTTGGCTCAAGACAAAACAAGGCGCGACAAATTGGTGCTGGCCACCAAAGTACATGAACCAATGTCCGATGACATTAATGACCGCGGATTATCGGCACGACACATTCAGATGGCGTGTGAGGCCAGCTTGACACGACTAGGGGTTGATCACATCGACCTTTACCAGATGCATCATGTTGATCGGTCCGCACCGATCGAAGAGATCTGGCAAGCCATGGAACGGTTGATCGATCAAGGCAAGATCACCTACGTCGGTTCCAGCAATTTCCCTGGTTGGGTTATCGCCAGAGCTAATGAAAAGGCAAACACGCGTCAACGCTTGGGGCTAATTTCCGAGCAAAGTCTGTACAATCTGATCGAGCGCCGTGCTGAATTAGAAGTGTTACCAGCTTGCCGCGAATACGGTCTTGGGTTGATTCCCTGGAGCCCGTTAGCAGGTGGGTTACTCGCAGGTCAAAGCTCATCCGAAGGTCGCCGCCAGTCCGCTGATACCAAAAGCGCCATGGCTGCACGGTCTGACCAACTCGACCAGTACCAAAACCTTTGTACCGAGTTAGGTGAATCACCAAGTGCGATTGCCCTAGCGTGGTTACTGCATCAAGTAGGTGTGAGCGCAGCCATCATTGGGCCAGGCAACGCAGCCCAACTCATTTCCGTGTTACACGTTCCGGATATTAGTTTGAGTGAACAAACGTTGGGTAGTCTCGATGACATTTTTCCACCCTGTGGCCAGGCACCGGAGGCGTATGCTTGGTAACGGCGAGAACGCAGAAAGGTAGACGATGAAAATTTCTGTGGTGTTTCCCAGTGTGATGTATCGCGAAGGATCAGCAGGTGTCGGTAAATTTATTCGAGGCATCGAAGATATCGGCTTTGATGGCTTAGATATGTTCGACCATGTCGTCATGGGCTACCCCACCGACTCTCGACCTCGGCCTTTCTATTCACCAAAAATGCCCATCGTCGAAGCTTTTATGCTGCTGGCTTTTGCTGCGGCACAAACAAAACGCGTTAGTCTCGGCACTTCAGTGTTAGTTTTACCACAACGACACCCAACATTGGTTGCCAAACAAGTAAGTACACTCGACACCTTATCAGACGGTCGTGTGCGGTTAGGGATTGGTACTGGTTGGCAGGCCTCAGAATATGCAGCCCAAGGGGAAGATTTCACCAACCGTGGGCGGCGAATGGACGAGTGCATCGAGATTCTACGTTCCTACTGGAGCGATGAGCACGTGAACTACAGTGGTGAGTATTACCAAGTCGATGAAATGGCCATGGAACCGAAACCACCACAAGGTGCTCGCCTACCGATCTGGATTGGCGGCACCAAAAGTCCTGCACTACGCAGAGTGGCTAAGCTCGGAGATGGGTGGATGGCAATGAATGCACCCGGCGACAAACCTATTGAGGAACGGCTCGCTGAACTTTGGGGCTATGCTGAAAAATACGGCCGTGATCCTGCGAGCATCGATTTGCAAATGTCACTGTCACCGGGTCCGCTCGACAAAGAGAAACGCAAACGTTTTTTCGCGGACCCCGATCTTCTATTGGCACGCACCGTTGAGTTAAAAACGCTCGGCTTCCAACACACTTCAATTGACTGCGTACCTATCTTTCAGCAGGGTTATCGCACAGTAGACGCGCTTTTGGAATATCTGAACCAGGTGTACGAGAAGTTGAAACCTGAATTGACCTAGACCGGTACGCAATCACTAGGGAGCACAAGCATATGTCAGTCGCAGAACGTACGGGGCCCCTCTCCGGCATTACAGTTATCGATTGCTCGATGGCCTACGCCGGGCCATTTGGCACTGTGCTACTCGCAGACCTGGGCGCCAACGTCATTAAGGTTGAGCCACCCAATGGTGATGGGTTTCGTTTGGTCGCCCCCTACCCTCCTGACTATCAACACGCATTTAAGCACGCCGATGAAGGCACCGACTACGGTATGTCCTTCGCATCGGTGAATCGCAACAAGCGCAGCATCTGCCTCGATCTAAAACAGGCGGAAGACCGCGAAATTCTGCTAAAAATGTGTGAACAAGCGGATGCGCTTGTCGAAAACATGCGTACAGGGGTAATGGATAAGCTGGGTTTAAGTTACGAGACCATCGCACAACGCAACCCACGCCTCGTTTACGCCGCCGTTCGTGGTTACGGAGATCCTCGCACGGGTGAAAGTCCATACGCCGACTGGCCCTGTTTGGACGTTGCCGGGCAAAGTGTTGGTGGTTTGGTCGAAGCCACGGGCGATTTGTTTCCCATCGCAATCGCCGACATTTACCCCGGCACGCTGATGGCTTTGGGATTGGTGTCTGCCATTGTAAAAGCACAACAAACCGGACAGGGGGATTTTGTTGATGTGGCTATGTACGACAGCATGTTGACGCTTTTGAAATCCAACGTCACCGCTTTTGGACTCACCGGAAAGACACCCAAGCCAGGACGTCGCGCGCTCGTTCCATTCGGCTTATTTCCCGCTAAGGATGGGCGCATTGCGATCGCCGCACCGGTGGAGCATCACTGGCAGTTTCTCTGCGAAACGATGGGTCGCGCCGATCTTAAAAACGATGAGCGTACTGAAACCAATGCTAGGCGCTCCGCCAATCAAGATTTTACAGAAGCACAGATTGCAGCGTGGACCCAGAAGCTAACGAAGAGCGAAATCATGGACAGGCTAGGCGGCCATGTACCTTGCGGGCCAGCGAACACGATGGATGAAGTGTTCGCGGATCCGCACCTTAACGCACGCGATATGCTGCAGAGGTTTCAACCACCGGGTGATAATCCCGACATCCCCACGGTAGGTAATCCAATTAAATTTATGCACACACCAACCGGGCTCTACCAACCGCCGCCTAAACTGGGAGAACACGGTGAAGAGATACTTAAAGAGTTCGGTATCACAAAATTGAATTAGCGGGTCATTTAGTTCGGCGAATAAAGCCCCACAGATGCCCCATGGTGTCCGGTACATTTAGCATCCGGACGCCAAACTCCCGATCAACTGGCGCCTCACATGCAACGCCCGCGGCTTGGACCTTAGAATAAATCGCGTCAACATCGTCGACCCAGATTCCGATCCAAGTCGGACGTTCGTCATTGTCTTTGCGTCGCCCAGATCCATCTAACCAAAGTTCAGTGTCACCGACCCGCATTTCTGCGTTCTGGACCTGCCCATCTTCGTTGCGCCACACGCCGATCTCTGTAAAGCCAAATACCCGCGAGTACCACAGCATCGCTTGTTCAACATCATCATAGAAAAGATAAGGCACGATGCCATTGTATTCATCGTTCATATTGTGGAACCCATATTGAGAGCTACAGACGATAGAGTTTCTTAACGTTGCCGTGCACGATGTTCTCTTTAGATTCAGACGGATAGTCTTTAAACATCTCATCCAACACGGCGGCGGAACACGGCCAGGTAGAATCCGTATGCGGATAATCTGACCCCCACATCAAGCGATCCTCACCAATTAGATCCCGAGTGCGCAGCGCGGCCTGATCATCTTCGATGGTGGCATAAAATTGTCGTTGCCAAATCTCGTGCACAGACTGGTATTTTGGACCGCTCGGATTTTGGCCATACTCTCGCTGCCAACCTTGATCTACTCTTTCCAACCAGTGGGCAATCCACCCAGCATTAAATTCGGCGACCACTATCCGCAGAGTAGGATGTCGAGTGCAGACACCCCGACACATAAATTCGATCAGTGTGTCCTGGATAGTAGCCGCGGAGCCTGCGTATTGGGCAATGCCGTCGCGCCGAACCGACGATCGATTGGCTTTGGGCACATAGGAAACACAACCCACATGCATTGATAAAGGAAACTGGGCTTCTGCGGCTTTGGCCCACAACGGATCGTAGGCAGAATCATAATACGGCCGATCAGCTGGAGACGTGCAGGGGATACAAGCACCTCGATAGCCCATGGCTAGCACGCGATCTAGCTCTGCGATGGCTGCTTGCGGATCTTGTACCGGCAATGCGGCTAAGCCATGCAATCGTCCATTCGACGCACTGCAGTGATTGAACAACCAATCGTTATAGTTTTTTTGTAACGCGACCAACAACGCCACATTGGGTAAATTGAACATTGAAAAATAGCCAGGATAGAGAAACTCCACGGCCACACCATCAATATCTTGATCGTCGCCCCGCTTTGCTCCGTCTGTTAAGCCGGCACGCATGGCCGCATATCCACCGGTAAAATAGGCCTGAATTTCAGGATCTTCGATGGTCCCGACATCCGGTTTATGGGCGACCTTACGATCAATGGGGTTTTCACGATCAAGGCGAGTGGCGGCAAGTCCCATCCTAGCAACGTTAATACCTCGAGCACCCCTTGATGGTACGACGATATGATCGCCGTCGCCGTCAATCGATATGACGCGAGGTGCGTCATCACCATAACGATCAGCAAGCCCGGCGAAAACCCCCGGGCCTTCAACTACGTGCGAATCTGCAGAAATGATAGTCACGAGTTCACCCTTTGCTATTTATCGAATTCTGCTCAGCTCTTCTTTTTCTTTGCCATCGAATCAATAAAGTTCATTAGCGTTAGGGTTTCAGCTGGATCCATCCGTCCAACAGGCGAATTGCTATAGGTGGAGGCAAGCACTTTATTGCCACGCAAAATAAATTCGGATGGTTGAATGTGATCACGACGTTCGTCCCACCAAGCACCAATCGTATCTCCATCAGCACGAGTCATACCATGTGCAACTGGAAAACTCAGCGGTTCTGCCACCTCAAGAGTTTTCTCTTCGCTATCCACCGTACCTGCAACAATGTTGATATCCAGCGCCTTGAATTCGTCGAGGCGTTCTTCGTAGCCGGCTAACAGTCGGCGACAGAAAGGTCACCAGTGGCCGCGATAGAAGAGCACAACCGTGTAGGTTGAATCGAGATCGCTAGGCAGTGACAGCGCGCCACCACCGGCGATGTTTAGGGTTAAGTCGGGAAACACAGTTCCCGGCGTTAGTTGATCGGCCATTAGTTACTCCCAATTTGTGATTACCAGTAGCTTACACCAGATTGAAACCCTGCTCACTGAGTGGCATGGATCGAATACGCTCACCAGTTGCTGCATAAATTGCATTGGTCACCGCTGGCGCCAACGGCGGCAACGCAGGCTCACCCAGACCCGTGGGTCCATTGTCACTCTGAATAAAGTGCACATTGATCTCTGGGGTGGATGCGATACGCATCACCGGATATTGGTGAAAGTTATCTTGCTGGATTGCCCCATTTTTCATAGTGATTTGTTGCAGCGCCATCGTACTGAGCCCATCAACAATTGATCCTTGCACTTGGTTAATCGCACCGCTCATATTAATGACGGGACCAACGTCTACTGCCACCGTAACTTTCTCCACGCGGAAATTGCGATCATCATCTACACTAACCTGTGCGACTTCGGCGATATGCGCCGCATGACAAAAATAGAACGCAAGACCTAACCCAGAACCCTTGGGCATCGTTTTGCCCCAACCGCCCTTCTTGGCCGCCAGTTTAATCACATCGATAGCCCGGCCCGTATTCAGCGCAGAAATATCGCCTTGTTTAATCCAGCGACGCTTGCCCATTAGCTCGAGCAAGAATTCCACATGGTCTCGACCCGCCAATTCCGACAACTCATGAATAAAGCTCTGCTCGACAAAAGCATTGGTGTTGGAACCCGGCGCCCGCCAAGCGCCGCAGGAAGTATCCACTTCCATCATCGACTGAGTAACGCGGGCATTGTCGAGCGCAACCATGGAGAATTCGTTACCCCGTAAGCCTGAACCAATAACCGGTTTGCCTTCGTTACCAAAACCGATGTAGTGCTGGTCCCAGGCGGCCAATTTACCTTCCACATCGACGGCCGCTTTCATGTTTTGAAATCCCCCGACTCTAAAATAGTCGTTGTGAATATCGTCTGTACGAGTCCAGGTCAACTTCACTGGTGCTTCCACTCGTTGTGAAATCATCATCGCTTCAGCGGCGAAATCGTGTAACGCACGGCGACCAAACCCACCACCCATGCGCAAACCGTTAACGGTGACATTCTCTGGCTTTACACCCAGCATATTGAAGGCAATTTCTTTTACCTGCTCCGGAAATTGGCTGCCATACCAAATTTCCAAAGTGTCAGGTTGGTCTGAACCGCCTTTTCTAAAATCTGCTGTGCAGTTCATTGGCTCCATGCAGACGTGGGCAACGTATGGAAACTCATAAAAAGCTTCCTGAACTCGATTACCCTTATTGGCAAGTACCGACGCAACAGCGCTACCTTCAAGACGTACTTCACCACTATTGTCGGCAGCAATTTGCTTCGCTTGCTTGACCATATCAGGCCAACTGTCTGCCGAAGCTGCGCCTTCGTCCCACTTAACCTGCAACTTGGTTTTGGCATCAAATACGGACCAGGTATCATCACCCACAATCGCAATCCCACCGCGCAATACGGCCAGGCCATTCATGAATGCCATGGACGCCTTACCGGCCCTGTCATCCGGCTCAAGAATGAAAGCAGCAGTAATCCCAGGTAGCTGCTTAATTTCGGCTTCATTGAAGCTGATCGCCTTACCACCCCGGCGCGGACAACGCGTATAACTTGCGTACTTCATACCAGGCACGTCAACATCAATACCAAACTGGGACAGCCCGGTGGCTACAACTAGGTTATCTACCCCTCCAACTGATGTGCCAATAATGGTGTAGGCCCGTGGGTCTTTGAAAGACAGCATCTCGGGTTCTGGTACTGGCTGCTTAGCTGCAACCGAGGCAAGTTGCCCAAAAGTTAAACTACGGCCAGACCCATGAACAACTTGACTGTCCTTAGCCTCGAGCTCTTGTTTTTCAACTTCCATTAGTAACGACGCGGCGCCAATCAACATCTCTCGCGCAGAGGCACCCATGCGACGCATGGCATCGAAGTTTCTAGGCACCGACATAGAGCCGCCGGAGCCTTGCAAACCAAACTTACTGGAATCAACAGGCGCAGGTAACACTCTGACATCTTCCCACTTAGCACCCATTTCCTCTGCAATAATCATCGGTAACGTGGTCTTAATTCCTTGGCCCATTTCGGGATTTGGGGAGTAGATGGTGATTTGCCCGTCACTGGCAATCTGCACATAGAAATTCAGTTCCGCAGAGGAAACGATTGTGCTGCCTTCCTCAGCAAATACCGATGTCGGTAGGCTGATTTCAAGCATCAGTCCACCCCCCGCTAGAGCGGAGGCTTTTAAGAGATTACGGCGATTTATTTGATTGACACTCATTCGCCTGCTCCTGCGTTTGTACTTTTGTCTGCGTTGTAGAAAGAAGCTGCGGTATGAACCGCATCGCGTATTCTTATGTAGGTGCCGCAACGACAGTAATTCCCCGCTAACGCCGTATCAATATCCTCATCTGAGGGTTTACTGTTTGTCGACAGCAGTGCCGCTGCACTCATGATCTGGCCAGCTTGGCAGTACCCACACTGTGGTACGTCGTGTTCAATCCATGCGTTTTGCAACGGATGTAAACTGTTGCCCTCAGCAAGACCCTCGATGGTGGTAACCGGGCCGGATACGGCAGAAATAGGTAGCACACAAGAACGCACCGCCGCGCCGTTTACATGCACAGTGCAGGCACCACACTGTGCGATGCCACAACCAAACTTGGTTCCGGTTAATTTGAGTTTGTCGCGCAAAACCCATAGCAAGGGCATTTCTGGTGCCACATCGACTTCGAGGCTTTCGCCGTTCACCAACAGTTTGTAGTTACTCATAAACTTTACCGATTTTCCTGATCCAGAAGAGACACTCATCTTATTCAGTTATGTTAACCGAGAGTAGCATCGTTCACTAATGCCCTGTTACCGCATGACTTTAGTGGCTATGATGAGGTATGCCCATTGAGATTCGAATTTGGCACGACCGGTAGGAGAAGAGCTTTGAAACCAGCGCCTAGGTTTGAAGAACTGCAGCCGAAAAAACTGATTGGACTGTCGCTGGCCATGTCTCGGGAACACGACAAAACACCCCAATTGTGGCGTAGCTTCATGCCCCGCCGGCACACAATTGCCAATCGTGCATCGTCCGACTTTATTTCAATGCAAGTTTATCCTGAAGGCCCCGCACAAGTAGCAAATCCTTCGTCCAAGTTCACCAAATTTGCTGCTGTCGAAGTCGAAACATTCGACTCCGCACCCGAAGATATGGAAACCTATTTCCTAAACGGCGGCTTGTATGCCGTATTCAAACACAACGGTCCCGCTACCGACCTAAGCACGGTTATGTACATATTTGCTGAATGGTTGCCTAATTCAGACTATCACTTGGATGATCGCGAACATTTTGAAATACTCCCTGAAAATTACCAAGCACTTGACCCCAACGCCAATGAAGAGTTCTGGATACCGGTGACACCCAAGTAGCTCATTTCTCATGAAAAGAACCGGTGCGTTCAAAAAGATTGACTCTGCCCTAAAGGGAGACTGGATGATGGCAATCTATGGAGGTTCCACGAGTGATTCTGATTCCAATTGGCGGGAAGGATTAGGCGGTACGGGCACTAGCGGTGCTATCATACTTCCCAAATAGCGAATCTGGGGAGACTGGAGAAGATGAACAAACAATTTGGTGACGTCCACATCAGTGATGCAGGTGCTTTTGTCGCACTCGCAGAAATTCAGCGCGGGCCAAACAATTTTTTTGATCAAGATCTGATCGCTAGTTTGGCTGATGCGTTCGAGGCCTTAGATGAAGATCCTTCTTGCCGAGTGATCGTGCTTGCATCTGAAGGCAAACATTTTTGCGCCGGTGCCAACTTTGGCTCTCGTGAAAGACAAGAGGGACAAGAGAATCGAACCGCAGTCGACGGCAATCCGCTTTACCGCGAAGCCGTTCGACTGTTTCGAAACAAAAAACAAGTTATTGCAGCAGTGCAGGGCGCCGCAGTTGGTGGCGGCTTCGGCTTGGCTATGATGCCAGATTTTCGAGTAGCTTGTGTTGAAGCACGGTTTACTGCAAATTTTGTCAAATTGGGTTTTACGCCGGGCTTCGGTTTAACACACACACTATCGCGAATTATCGGCGAACAAGCAGCCACCGATATGTTTTACACCGGCCGTCGCTTAACTGGTGACGAAGCACACAAGCTCGGCATAGTCGATCGGCTCGTACCCCAAGCCGAAGTCCGCAATGCTGCCATCGCCTACGCCAGACAAATTGCAGAAAACGCGCCGCTGGCGTTAATTTCATTGCGGCAACAAATGCGCGATGGCCTTGCCGACGCTGTACAAAAAGCGACGGATAGAGAAGGTTATGAGCAGTTTCATTTGCAAAAAACCAGCGATCACAAAGAGGGCGTTAAAGCGGTGGCGGAACGACGCGTGGGTGAGTTTACTGGGAGCTAGATCAATTAAATTTGCACAAGTTATAAGGCTGGGCATTTTGTGCATACTGCCGGTGCTGGTTTTTGCACAGGATGCCCCCTACCCCAAGTACAAACCATCTGCCAGAAGCCCAGATGCGCTCGACATTCGTAGTAACGAATACGGTGGCAGCAACAGCGCACCGAATGCGCTAAAAATCGCCGATGTTGTGCCCGACTTCTCATTGGCTAAAGCAGGCGGTGGGCAGATATCTTTAGAGACTCTGCGTACCGAAGCACCGGTGGCCTTAGTTTTCTATCGCGGCCACTGGTGACCCGCTTGCAATTCCCAGCTAGGTGAGCTGCAACATCAGATAGAACGATTTCAGCGCAGGGGCGTATCCGTACTGGCGATTTCCGTTGATGAACCGCATCACTCGGAACGCATGATCGAGCGCCTTGGATTGTCTTTTACACTTGCCAGTGATGCTGAGCAAAATGTCATCAAGGCTTTTGGCATCCAAAACACGGACACACACGAACTTGCTCAACATGCGGTATACATTATCGACCAGCAGGGTCGAGTGTTTTATCGAAAAGTCGCCGGCCGCCGGCCTGTGTCCGCTGAGTTGATTGACGCAATTGATGCCTTTCGTGGCGACTACCTAAACAGCGATCGCAAACAGGGCCGACCTAAACGAAAGGTGGCCTATCCACGCAATAATTTTCAAACGTTAATCGAAATGGCCACTACAGATAAGTTGCCAGAAACTGTTTCTCGACAAAGATTGCAACCGGTGTTGAGCCTAATGGAAGCTGGCGCTAACGGTGACGACTTGCTCATCGCCTTCCGAGAGTTCGTTGACAATTCTGCCACTAATAACAAAGCAGATTTATTGTTGGTCGCTAACTGGTTGACACAACAGCGCTTCATCGCGGACAAATCTGCAGCGGTGATAGCAGGTCAAGATCTAAAGCGGCGCATTGATCGCGTTGCCGCTCTGGAACTCGAACACTCGCAAGCGCGTGGCGCAGCAGAGAAAGATGATCTACTACACAAACTGGCAGCGGCTCGGGGTGGCTTGTCGAAGGCACGCGCTGCGGTTGTCAACAATGCCGCCCAATGGAATTTACGTTACGCCCAGGGTTCTTTGCGCGGTTATCGCGAGGTAGTGCATGCGCATTAATGCTGCTGAACGCTACTGTGCTTCCAGCAACAACTGCCGAACATGATCTTCCAGAGCAGGCTTAGTTAGCCCAACTTGGCGCGCACGCTCGATCGCTGTTTGTGCCGGCATTTGATGGGCTTGTGTCAAGTGCACGGCAAACCAAGCGGCCGCACGATTGCCACTTGCACAATGAAGCCAAATCCGCTGTTCATGATGCCGTGCCACCAGTTCACTGACTAGATGTAACGACTCGGTGTCTAACTCGCCTTTCTGAGTCATGACCGGCACCTGATAGTAGGTTAGACCCGCCGCATCGGCGGCGGCCGACTCATCCCAATCTTGCCCATCAGAAGTTTGCTCATCGGCACCACGGAGATTTATCACGACCTCAACACCGGCGTCCCGCCCCTCATTCAATGCCGTACCATCAGGCTGAGCAGAGAACACCAAATGTTTGACTGCAACAACATTTTCTACAGACCCCCAGGTGGTCGGCGAGCTAATGTCGCTAGCCAGTATCATCTTCGGTTTCTGAGGGTCTGTACTTTGCCCGCTGCAGCCAACGACAAGCAAAGCAAGCAACCAGCTAATGGCCATACCTTTGTTATTCATTTGTTCGTTACTCCTACTCTCTATTTCTTCTCTGTATTCACTAATGGCGATACTCAACGAGAGCCTACCCATCATGTTGTTCGATGCTCAAATCCGGACAGGCATCAACCCTAAGGGGGATTTTGAAATAGTGGGTTCCATTACCTTCGGCCGCAGGGAACGCACCCCCTCGCATGTTGAATTGCACCGAAGGGTACAACAGCTTTGGCGCGGCTAACACTTGATCTCGCGTCTCTCGTTGTGCCACAAAGTCACCTGGCGTGATGCTATCGTTAATATGAATGTTGTTCGCACGTTGCTCGTCTACAGTGGTGACGCAGCAATAAGCGTCGCGATCCTCTGTTAGGTAGTCATGGCACAGGTACAGCTTGGTGTCCGCCGGTAGCGCAAAAATGCGCTGAATCGACAAGTACAAAGTGGCCGCGTCACCGCCTGGGAAATCGGTACGAGCCGTACCGTAGTCGGGCATGAATAAAGTGTCTCCGACAAACCCTACTCCGGGGAAGAGGTAGCTGACACTGTCCGGCGTGTGGCCAGGGGTCGACAAGACCTGTCCAGTTAACCCACCAATGCGAATTGCTGCATCTTCGGGTAATAGTCGGTCAAACTGCCGACCGTCAGAGGCAAACTCGGTGCCAGTATTAAAAATCTTGGAAAACGTCTGCTGGACTTGGCTAACCTGACAGCCAATGGCCGTTTGACCACCCAATTTGTGTTTGAGGTAGCGAGCGGCTGAGAGATGATCTGCATGCACATGGGTGTCTAGCAGCCAATGCACTTCTAAACTCTCCTTCGTCACATAATCGACAATGCCCTGAGCGGATTCGGTGCTGACACGACCAGATGGTGCATCGTAACCAAGCACAGCATCGATGATGGCGCAGGCTTTGGAGTCTGGGTCTCGCACAACATAACTGTAGGTGAAGGTAGCCGTGTCGAAAAAGGGCATCACTGTGGGCTGCATATTGTGTCCCTCTTGGCGGAGAGTTGGCGAGTAGTTACTCAACAAAGAAGCTATTTTCGTGCCAACTATCGGTAGACAAAAAACAAGCGGTTATAGGGGATCGCCGCGTGTTTGTGCTGCGATTGGGGTCCAGTTTCCTTATTGAACCTGCCAATATTGGCGTGACACCACGTCTGCGGCCTGCCAAAATCGGCAGCTATGAGAGAAGCCAGCCACAACACTAGCCAAAACCCCAATGTGGTTTCACCCGAGGTAAATTCAATACTAGGACACTTGCCACACCCCGCCATTGTGCTCAGCCCTGACTACCAAATACTGGCTGCTAATCCGGCCTACCGACAACTCTACGCGTTCTCCGGCGGGCCAATTCAAAAGCGCTGTTATCAGGTTTCCCACGGGTATTCTGTGCCTTGCGACATGGCGGGGGAATCCTGCCCCCTAAAAGAAAGCCAACGCACCAAAGAAACCACCCAAGTACTCCACATTCATCACACACCTCGCGGAGAAGAGTACGTCAACGTAGAAATGTGGCCGATAATGGATCAGCACACTGGGGAGATTCGCTTCTTCATTGAACAAATACATCCATCCAGCGCAGGCACTACCCACTCCGCCCCAAATCGTTTGGTTGGGCGCTCCCGTACTTTTCAAAATATGCTTGGGCTCATTGAACGGGTAGCACCTAGCAACGCCAGCGTTATGTTATTAGGGGAATCGGGCACTGGTAAAGAGCTCGTCGCGCAAACCGTTCATCGGCTCAGCAAGCGGGCGGACGCTCCGTTCGTACCCGTCGAGTGCACGGGGTTACCCGAATCACTATTCGAAAGTGAGCTGTTTGGCCATATGAAAGGTGCGTTCACAGGCGCCAGCACAAATAGATCGGGCCTAGTTGCTGCAGCCGAAGGCGGCACTCTATTTTTGGATGAAGTCGGCGACATACCGCTGAACGAACAGGTGAAGTTACTACGGCTATTAGAAACACAACGTTATCGGCCCGTTGGCAGCAGTGAGCAGCGCCAGGCAAATTTTCGACTAATTTGCGCCACCAATAAGAACCTTCGCCAGTTGGTTAGGGATGGTGCCTTTCGTGAAGACTTATACTATCGACTGAATGTGTTTGAGGTCGAGCTGCCAGCACTTCGCCAGCGATTAGATGATTTAGAGTTACTCATTGAAACCCTACTAGATCGTCTAAGTACACCAGACGTTCGTTTCGATGCGCAGGCCATCGCTTGTCTACAGAGCTATGACTTTCCTGGCAACATTCGGGAGCTTCGCAACATTATTGAACGCGCGTCATTGCTGGCAAACGATGGCGTGGTTCATATGGAACACCTGCCTCGCGATTGTCAGCGTACAGAGAACGCGGCTGGTGCATCCGTAAAGCCCACGCTCTTCGAACTGGTTACGCTAGAGGAGGCCGAACAGCAATATTTGCAACAGGTCATTCGGTATAGCCAGCTCGACCGCAAACAGTTAGCAACAAGTTTGGGAATCAGCGAACGTGCCTTGTATAGAAAGCTCGCCGGCTTAAGGTTGAAGTAGTATTTCTCGATCTGCCTGTTGATTATTGAATCTCGTTGGTACCTAGCGCTTGTGTTCCAAACCAAAAAAGTGGTATTTCTATTAGTGAAGTCATTTTCTGGATCACCGGAACCAGTGTCCATATAGGAAGGACCAGGCCCCGCTTCTCCCATCCAACCTGCATCTGCCTGAGGCGGCACGGTGTAACCAATGTGGGATAGCGAAAAAAGTATGTTCGTGGCGCAGTGTTTTACCCCATCTTCATTACCAGTAATGAGTGTCGCACCGACTTTGCCGTAATCTCGATACTGGCCCTTTGAATTAAAGTCATGTGTATAGCCATACATGCGTTCAAGCACGCGATTGCAAACCGAACTTTTTTCACCTAACCACACAGAGGTGCCAATGATCAAAATATCGCAAGCGTCTACTTTCGCTTGAAGTTCAGGCCAGTCATCTTTGCCATAGCCATCACGGCCGGAGTAGTCTTTCTCCAAGCCAGCGGCAATCTCGAAATCTACTGGATGCACAATTTCCGAACTAACACCATTAGCGCGGTAAATGTCTTCAGCAATCTTTAACAGACCCTCTGTGTGCGACAGGTGCGGAGATCGGGTCAACGTACAATTAAGCATCAACACAGTTAGATCATCATATTGGGCCGGCGGATTCTCGCATTGACCTGCCGTTATGGATTTTAGTTGTTCTGTCATTTATGGAATCTCCAAGGGCGTCTAACAAGTCCCAGCGCAAACCTTCGCGTCGGCTCTGCCGTCCACGTTACTCGAGGCACCGGAGCCTGCCTAGCTGCAATAGCAATCGCTGGCGTTTCTTCTCCGCTTTCGCTAGATTCAACCTGTTGTTCGACACTCTCTCATCTTCTCTGATCCAATTGAGGCAATGAACATGAAAAGACGCACCTTGCTTGGCGCAACTATCGGTGCCGCCACCACCGCCCCCTTTGTATCATTGAAAAGCTGGGCGAAGCCTAGCTCCAGCTGGGGAGCGAAAGGCGATGCATCTGCCTACCTAGCTGACAACTTCGGCCCTGTAACAAAAGAACTCACGGCAACGGATTTGCTCGTCGTCGGTAAAATCCCAGAAGACCTCAATGGCCGTTATGTACGTAACGGACCAAACCCTTTGGGTGACGTCAACTTAAACACCCATCATTGGTTCGTCGGTGAAGGAATGGTGCACGGTGTGGCACTGCAGGAAGGCAAAGCATTGTGGTATCGCAACCGCTATGTTCGTGCGCCGCATATCGTTTCCGCCCTTGGTGAAGATCTGGCTGATCGAACACTGGCCAATTCAAACAACACCCACGTCATCGGTATGGCCGGTCGCACATTCGCATTGGTGGAAGCCGGTGCCCCACCGGTAGAACTGACCGATGAATTGGATACGGTTGGCGTGAACAATTTCTTCGGCTCTTGGCCGGATATGGGTTTCTCAGCCCACCCGAAAATTGACCCAGATACCGGCGAGTTACATGCCATGTGCTATAGCCCTCAAGCTTGGGGTGATCATGTTAAGTACGTTCACGTTGGCAAGAATGGCCGAGTTGTGCGCAGCGTGGACATCCCCGTACCCGATATGCCAATGATTCATGATATGAGTTTGACCAAAAATTATGTGGTCGTTTTCGATTTGCCCGTAACATTCAGCCCCGAACTAGCTCAACGTGGCCAACAGCTGCCGTTTGCTTGGAATCCTAACCACGAACCGCGCGTGGGCTTGCTGCCCCGGAATGGCGAAGCCAAAGATATTGTCTGGTGTCCAGTGCAGCCAAGTTACGTGTTTCATCCCATGAATGCTTATGAAGATAGCGACGGCAATGTGGTTATCGATGTCTGTCGTTATAGCACGCTTTTCAAGGCGGACACCCACGGTCCGTTTGGTGATAGCTTACCGACTTTAGCGCGTTGGACTATCAATCCAAATACTCGGCGCGTACTCGAAGACCAAGTGCACACCGGCTATCAAGAGTTTCCCCGGGTTCACCCGGAACTGAATTCCAAACCACATCGCTACGGCTATACGGCTGCAGTGGAAAATAACATTTTCCCGCGAATCAATAAGATCGATTTCAAAACAGGCGTTAGTCAGTCGTATGAGCTAGGCAATGGTCGATCTACCGGCGAGGCCTTTTTTATACCGCGTGAGGGAGCTGTTGATGAAGACGATGGCTACTTGATGAGTTACGTGTATGACGCCAACACTCGTGCCAGCGTTTTGCAAATACTCGATGCACAAAATTTTTCTCGCCCGCCCTTAGCGAAAGTGCTGTTGCCTGGGCGCGTTCCTTATGGCTTTCACGGCAGCTGGATTGCGCAAGGGGCGACTGGGCCGAGTGTTTAGCTAGCAGCATGACAGCCTCCAAACGATGGATGGAGGTATTTGCCGAACGGGACGAGTGGCAGAGGCTAATGAGCCTTGAGTCAGAACAACAATTAGAGGTGTACATCGACCTAAAATCACCTCATGCCTACCTGGCTGTCCGCCCATCATTGGAAGTCGCCCGAGACTACAAGGTTCGCGTTAACTTCCTACCGTACACTTTGAGCTACACCGGTTTCGGGCTCACCACCAGTGTTGAGCCCGACATGCAAAGACGACCTCCTTCTGCTGCTGCCGACCGTAAAGCACGAATGTACTACGCTGCAGCACGCCAGTATGCTGCCCTGCAACGGCTACCATTCCGTACACCGCACCGGCTGCTGGATTCAGACTTAGCACATAAAGTGCTTTTATTCGCCAAACAACAGAATCTGGAAGTGCCTTTCTTGATGCACGTGTACTTGTGTGGCTGGGGTAGTGGTTGGCGAGAATACGAACTGGAGTCGCTGCCACAGCTGCGAGATTCACTCTTGCAGGTTGGTGCCGAGGTTGATGATTTAGAAACATTCGTCGCGCCAGGCGGCGCAGGTGAACTCGCGCTTGCCAGCTGTATGGAAAATGCCGATGCAACTGGCTACGCCGGTGTCCCACACTATGTTTTCTTCGATCTTACAACTGAGGCAAAGCTGGGCTTATTCGGTCGCGAGCATCTTGCATTGATCCGAGCAAATTACGCCCGGGCAGGATTAGCCCGAAACTCCAACGTTCGCTCCGAATTTTCACATGCCTGGACAGGCCCCAGTAAAACTTCGCCAAGGGAGTAACCAGGGTTCTAGTTGTGGCCATACGGTCACATCAGCTACTCTTGCCACACTGCATCGACCCCCGATGCAACCAAGGTGCATCCGAGGGAGCAAGTCTTGATTCGCAACTACCATATTTATCGCTCAGTATTGGCTGGGTTTATCGTTTCAATCGTACTATTGACCACCGGGTGTAATAGCACGACATCTGAAACAACGGGTACAACAACTACTACGGCTACCAGTGAAGCAGAAGCTATGCTGGCGCAAGCACAAACCATCCATCAATCTGCACTAACTATCGATGCCCATGCAGACACTGAAATTCCAGGTAAACCGTCTGCCTATGTAGGCAAAGATGGCTTGTCACAAATTGAGCCCGTCAAAATGCGTGCAGGTGGCCTGGATGCTGTGGTGATGTCCGTAGCTGTGGGGCCGATGCCCAGAACCGCAGCAGGATATGTTGCAGCACGAAGCATCGCCGATGAGAAGCTGGCTGCCGTTAACGCGTTGGCAGCGGATGCGGCAAATAACTCAGTGATTCCCCGCACCGCAGATGAACTAGTCGCAGCGCATTCAGCTGGACAATCCTCATTGCTATTAGGTTTTCAGAATGCGTTGATATTGGGGACTGATGTTACCGCTATTAACGACTTTTACGATGCTGGTGTGCGTCTGTTTGCGCTAACCCATATGGGACACAATGACTTTGCCGATTCTTCAAGACCTCTATTTGTCGCTGAAACTGGCAAACATGAGGTAGCAGCAGAGCACGGCGGCTTGTCAGATCTGGGAGTCGCCGCAATCAGGCGATTGAATGCGCTGGGAGCAATTGTCGATATATCGCAGCTTTCTAAACAGGCTGCATTACAAGCAATCGCCCTATCCAACTCACCCGTGGTCGCTAGCCATTCCAATGTACACGCGCTGACAAACGCGACTAGAAACCTTTCTGATCAAGAGATCGACGCGATTGGTGCAACCGGTGGTGTCATTCATGTGGCGCCATTTAGGGGATATCTGTTTGATTCATCTGATCCAACACTCGATGCGGACATCCGAGCCATTCGGCGCACCGCAGGCATTGAAGAAGATTACCTATATCCCTTTGAACTCTATTGGGAAATTGACGATACCGAGGTCAAGACCACCTTTTTGGCTGGCATCAGTGAATTACTCGTGTCCATCAGCTTAGACGACATGATCAACCACCTCGACTACATCGCCAAGCGCATCGGTGTGGACCATGTGGGTATTGGCACTGACTTCAACCACGGTAGCGGCATCCCAGGATACGAAGACGCCAGTGATGCGTTCAACGTTACCTTGGAACTCGTCAAGCGCGGATATAGTAAAAAGGACATCGAAAAAATCTGGGGCGGCAACTTCATTAGAGTATGGCGCGCGGCAGAAAATGCTGCTCAGTAAAACTGACGACAAATTTCCTTTTATATTCCAAGTCTTCGGAGACATTGAATGACTCGATTTTTCAGCTTTCTGCTTTTGGCCTTTGCAACCTTCGTCGGGTGCACAACCAACCAATCCAGTTCAATCGCGCAACCTGCCCGCATTATTCAATCCAATAGTGTGGTGCCAGAAATCACCATCTACCATTTAGAAGGCCGTCGCTCGGAACGGATAGTCTGGCTGATGGAAGAACTCGGCATACCTTACGAACTTGTTTATGAACGGGGCGATCTGGCGGCCTCCATGGCCAAAATTCGAGCGATCAATCCGGATGTGCCTATGGCACCTACGGTTACTGTGGGCGAACAAATTCTGGTCGAATCTGGCGCCATCATTGAGGTGATTCTGAATCGGTATGCGCCTGATCGTCTACAACCATCGCTCAACTCTACTGACTACCCGAATCACTTAATGTGGATGCACTTTGCCGAAGGTAGCTTATCCGCGCGCTTGTTTTCAGATTATCGAGCTTGGCTTAAGGAACCTCCGGTTAAGCGATCTAGGCTCGTTGATTCCGAGGCTACCGTGCAATACGCAGAAAATTTCCTTGCAAAACACACCTGGTTCGGCGGTAGCAATTTTTCAGGTGCAGACATCATGATGATGTTTCCTCTAAACGTGGCAACATCGCTGAATATTGTTGATGAAGCACAGTTTCCTAACGTGGCTGCTTGGAAACAGAAAGCCCAAGCTCGCCCCGCGTACCAACGGATGCTGAAAGCAGCGCGCCCTGATGGCATGATCGGCAACCTCCCCAAATTGCCCAAACACGCACCAGCTGGGCCCCGGATCTGAGCAAGCAGCGCTATATCAACAATCAGGTTCCAGCTTCAAAACATGCCAGTTAAGGCTGGGGGCTACGGATCGCGACGAAGCGATCGCCCCCGTACAACAGGCTTTTAAAGCGGGCGTTAACTACTTTGACTTGGCGGTTGCTGATGGACCACCAAGTGCATGTTGAGTGACACAGCTGCTGACAAAGTGGCCGAGTGCCTCAGCCAATGCTTGAGGCGTGTCTTGCTGCAGAATCTGCAGGGCCAATAAGCCAGAAACTCATGCAAGAGATTGATCGCTCTACTGATTAAGCTGCGGAATTAGATCGTTGCTACGTTCTACCTGATACGAATCTACAATTGTTTTTATGGCGACCCTCGCCTGTTGCTGCTCCGCTGCTAGACGAGCATCGATCGCCACCTGATCGTAGACCTCCGACAAATCCGGTTTTCGAGCTGGTTCATTCTGTACCAACAGCACTAAGTGAAATCCCAATTTCGAGACGATCGGTCCTTGCCACCTCATGGAATCCGCTGTGAGTTGCGTAATGGCTTGGGTGAATTCGTCACCAAAATGACTCGCGATAAAATCGGGGCCGCGATCCACGTAGTTCAGGTGATAAGGGAAGCGTTGTCCGTACTGATTGGCCGTTGCAGAATCCACCGACTGACTATTCAGCTGCGCCAGCGTTAACTCTGCGCGCTCGAATGCGTTTTCTGTAGCTGCGATGTATACCTGAGTAAAAGTAAATTTGCGTTCGATTTGATATTTGTCTTCGTGCTTTACGAAATACTGCTTAATGGCACCAGAAGTTGGTGGCGCTTGAGAAACAGCAAACCCAGTAGCGAACTGTTCCGTTTTTTGTGCCAGACGCCGCTTTAAAACGTAGTCAGATCTATCGAATCCCCGAGCTAGTGCTTCCAAGTATAGGGCTTCTTCACGAACATAATCTTGCACCAGTGCTTCAACCTCTTCTGCAGAAGCTTGTGCTAGGCGTTGTTCCGCAATACCCGGCCGAAAATCACTACTCCTTTGACGAATAAATTCAACGAGTGTTTCTTGATCGACGACAATTTTTCTTTCATCATCAGCGCCTAAGCTTGAAAACCAGAATACCAAGCCACCCAGAACACAGAACAGCAACAACGGTTCACGCAGCAAGCGCTTCATGACAAATGTGATGAATTGCGTCTAGGGCGTATACCAAATCGGCGAGGTGTAGGCACGATCTTGAATCACCATGGGAATCTCTTCTGGCAGATCTAGCTTAAAGAATGCGGCATCATAGGCTGTCCATCGAGGTCTGGGTATTTCTAGAACACGCACGTAGTAGAAGGCACGCTCTTTTCGATCAAAATCTGGGTCCTTCCATAGAGTAGCCAAGTGAGCAACACCAATACTATTATCGTAACTTGCGGTGCTTACATTCACGGTGGAACCAACCGCTGGCAATTTGCCGGTTTTTGAATCTGGCTGGCGTTCACCTGCCCAAGCCACATCATAGACCTTCTCTTTTAGATCGCCGTTGCGTTCACGCCAGCCTTTAACCACCTGAACTCGGTCAAGGTTGGGTCCATCTGGATCTTTGCTGGCAGTGATCATGAAGGCTGGGGTACGCTCCTTTGCCGCCATTAAGTCCCCCCCCATCGGAACCCCTTTTGAGTAGCCAATATCCAGGTAGTTAGGTCTATCAATGTCACCGGTATCGAAGCCAAAACCGCCAAAAAAACGGACGCTAATTCGAGAACCGGTGGTGGCATAAACCTCGCGCCGCTTCATCGCATCAAACAATGCTTCCCGGGTATTTTCTTTCGCCCACACCGCAGCATAACCAGAAGCAACTATTCGCCAGTTCTGCCACAACTGATCATTAGCCATGCCATTTTGGGTACGCGCCTCGCCCGGCTCGGATTCTGGAAACTTACCGAAGAAGTTTTCTTCTTGAGTTGTGGAAATCGAATTGTGGCCATCCGTACTACCAATTAGGCCAAATTTGAATGGATTGGTACCGAGCTCTTGTTCGTATTCCAACCCAAGTTTAAGTGCACTACGCGCGTACTCGTGTTTGAGCATCCAATCTTCTTTCTTAGCCGTGCGACCGATATTGTCTTCATCCCAAGTTTCAAAATCGGCAAATTCATCGTTCGGTGACAGCGTGGGGTGCGCCTCACCGTCACCCTTTACTTGGGAGACTTCGTATATTGGCTCCCACCTAGAACGCATCTCGGCGTACGCATCCGTTAAAGGTTGACCATCGACGGTTTTGTTCGGAAACATCATGCCATTGGAAATGTTGCCGTTGTGAGCGACTGCAAGTACTTCACCACCAGTTTTTTCCTCATAGCGCGCAAGCGCTTTCCATAACTCTCGAGGATCTAAACTTTCCTGTCCGGAAAAAGGTGGCAGTTGCCCAGCTTTATCTGCACTGTCTCGATAGATAACAACTCGATGTAAATTGTTGCCTGCAATCATGGACGTCCACTCGTAGCCGGTGAAGGCTGTGAACCGACCCGGCCGATTGTAGTCGTCCGCCGTCTGCGCCACATCCTGCCAAATCGACAGTCTTGTTGCCTCCGGAAAGGCAAAATTGTTTTTTGGGTCGGCCATACTAGCGGTGAAAGCGCCAATGAGTTTGGCGGGATCACCTTCTTCAAGGTATCCGGACCATTGCTTACCTGCTTTAGTATCAGCCACCAGCGGGTCGCCTACGTTAAAACGATAGTAGCCGCCCAAATATTCTGCATGATCGGATACCACCAAAAAATCCAATGGCCGCCGCAACTTCACAGGCATGCCGTTGTGAGCCATTACTTCCTGACCTTGGGCGAACCGATACGCATCAGCCGGGGTTAAATTCATATTGCCCAGCGAGTAGGCGTCCGCGGAATTGCGGGTGTGCAAATGGGTGTCGCCCCAATACAAATTCTGCGGGTAGTCGTGCCCGACCATTGGCGAATACGGTACCTCTTGGGCACTGGCCAATGACGCCACGCACAGCAACAAGCTTACCAAGAACACCTCAGATGACTTTCTTATGCTCAGTGTCTTCAATCTCTCTCCCCCGATTAATCTGCACTTACAACGATGAAGCTGATTCTAACTGATCCAGCCAACTAGTAGCACTCTAGTAAAAATCCATTTTGGCAATTTTTCTGATTCGGTTTGAGTTCGATATCGACATATAATGCGCTGGTGAATAACTCCACCATCAAATGAACGCACCACGGCAACTCAAATCTGGCGATCACGGACTTGCCGGTAGCATTATCGGCGACAGCTTCGCCGACGACCCAATCAATGAGTGGATATTCGGCAACGAAGCAAGCATTCGAGGCTACTACACGCTTGCTGCTAAAAAACTCTACATACCTAAGGGCTATGGCCATCACCTGGGTGATGATGGCTGCGCGCTCTGGTTACCACCAAATGTTGATAAAAACATTCCGTTTATCCGTAGTGCGGACATTGCTTTTTCAATGGTTCGTCACAGTGGCTTGGGGGCAATTATTAGAGGTAGTCGAGTGGATGCCGCTTTACATGCCAAACACCCAACCATGCCTCACCACTACCTTTTTGCCATCGGTACTCGACCGGCTAAGCAAGGCAAGGGCATTGGCGGCAAACTCATGGCCGCCGGCTTAGACCGTGCGGACGCAGAGCACATGCCTGCCTACCTTGAAAGCAGCAAGGAGAGTAATGTGTCTTTCTATCGAGGCTTCGGCTTTGAGGTGACGGAGAAGTTGACACCAACACCCGGCTGCCCGCCCTTATGGCTGATGTGGCGCGAGGCGCGCTAGTGACGCCAGCAAAATGTCGTTCAAAACAAACTACTCATATTCTGCGACAGAATGACCGTTTGCTCTAAGAAGATGTATCGGCGTGCGAGTATCAATTCACCCGCAACTCGTCGCAACCTATCCTCTCGACGACCTACCCAACTGTCTTCCTCACTATTCAATCGAGTGCGATAGAGCTGAAAATTACAGGCCACATCAATTTCATCAGCGTCCAAACTGGTCACTCGAATATTAGTGATCAATCGCCGAGTGCGCGAAGGTGGATCTTCCGCCCAGGCACGCCCTTGGTAAAGACGCTCTACGCGCGTGGTTAACATGCGATAGTCGTCATCGAACAATGCCATACCGCCGAGTTCAGTAAACTCATTCGCCACTTCTTTGGCAGTGGTGGTGCGGCGTATAGGCATCCAATAGCGAATATCTTCAGCAAGTAGTTTCAGCCATTGCCGATATTGGCGACAATCCAACAACTCGGCCTCGGCAAATAAAAAATCTTCGACTTCGCATTTAAGTAATAGCCGATCAGGCGGGCTAAGCGACTCGTAGCCGCCCATCAGATCAATCCGGTTGGCGGCTGCGAGTGGTTGTTGATCAGGTCCTCCCAGCTATTGGCACTCATCCAATCTTGCCAGGATTGATAGTTCCAACGCTGGCCATGCTCGTTAACAACCGTCTCGATTCTGCTTTGGCCGGAGGGATCGTTGATAACTTCGTCTTCACCCATACCCATCGACAAATCCACAGGACGATTCTGCGTTACAAAACCTTTAGCACCTCGAGTAGAGTGGCTCCAGTTTTCCCCGTCGTCTTGTTCAAGCATGCCGGCCGGGCCGAAGGTATGATTCGCTGCATTAATAACCGAGCGGCGCACATCATCCGGCATCTCCTTCGGCAGCAGTGTAAACCACCATAGTTCGGTCTCGAACAGCCCTCGCGGGATGCGTAAACAAATCTGATTGGTTAGTGCAATCCATAGATTCGGGAAGATGTTCGGGTGGCCATAGGATCGGGTACCAACGGGACCAAGCTGTTTGCGCATTTCTGGATTCAGCCGACGCAACGCCGGCGGTACATACCAAGGCAATGCCTCTCGTGCACTGTTGCCCGCCTCGCGCAATTTGGCTGAATCAAACTCGCCATTGCGGAATTTTTCATCGAACTGGCGTTGGGTTTCCTCAGAAATTCCGGGGCCACCAATGCCATGTCCGTATTCACCCAACATCACCATCTGATGCATTGGAGCCATGGCTTTCTCAGGTAAAAAGCCAGCACGCAACGCTGTGCCATGGCTGACCTTAACGTGATACCAGTCATAGAGATTATCGACCGCAATTTTCCAGTTACATTGGAGGCGGTTTTTAACAATGCCGTCGAGCACTTCAAGCTCGCCTTGGGATGCGAGCATGTCGATACCCAATCTTCCAACCCAGCCTAAAAAATCAGATAAGGCGGGTGCGCTTGCATCCATAGTGGCAAAAACAAAGCCTTTGTAGCTGTCTACTTTTGCCGCTTTACCCAACCCCAACGCTTGCTTGTTCACCTTGTTGCGATAAAACTCTGCTTCGTTAGGCATGCCGACAAGTTGACCATCTAGGTCGTAGTTCCACCCATGGTAGGAACAAAGAAAGCTATTAGTGCGGCCTTGTTCTGCACGACACACGGTATTACCTCGATGCGCGCAAGAGTTGAGCAGTACCTGGACCTGACCGGATCGGTCACGAACCGCGATAATTTCATCTTCGCCGATATAGCTCATGAAGAATGAGCCAGATTCTTTTAGCTGTGACTCGTGACAAACGAAGTTCCACGCTCGAGCAAATATCTGCTTCAACTCTTGTTGATAGATATTCGGATCAGAGAAGACACGACGATCCAGAGTGCCGCGATCACTGTCGTACCAAGATTGTCTGTCGCTAGCAATTAGTGTTTCGGACATATGAATAACCTTTGCACTTCGTGCATCTCTGTACCCATCTAACCACCGGGTGAAGGGTTCTTCAACTAAGCCACTCAACTAGGTCTTTGTAGCTGAACAGAGTCATAGCAGCTGGCGCATCTCTGTACCAACACCCACAAATCCATACTTGGTATAGAATCCACGATTATGTTCAGTGCCCTCTACCAGATATAATCCAATTTCTGCACAGCCTCTCGCCTTGGCATTTTTAACAATTTTCTGGACTAGCAAACCACCCAGCTTTTTGCCTCGTGCCTGCGGTGTCACAATCAGCTCTTCCAACTGACAATACTCACCACCATAACGCATCGCCAAATTGTAGCTAACAGTAGCCATACCTAGAATGTCGCCCTCTTCCTCTGCGATAACGATTTGCCCGCGGGATTTGTTGAGCAGGTCTTCAAACACGCCCTGTAAGGATATGTTTCCACCAGATCCGGCTGCGGATTGCAGCTCACCAAGTAGCTCTACACAGCGCAATTTATCGTGTTCCATTGCATCTCTTAGCTTGATTGTCATTTCAACTCCTGAAGCTACCTATCGCGTAGTTCATCAAACTTAACCCCAGCCAATTGTTCACTCGCCGCCCAGAGTTCGGTCGCATCCCGTTGGTTAGTAGCTGCGACCGATCGGAATGCTATCGCGGGTGATCCACGCAATTCGAACAGGCCGGTGGGGCCGAAGTATTCACCACCGGCAACTTGAGTATCTGTGCACGCACGTAGTGTGGACAACGCACCTTGAGCTGGTTGCATCGCCAGCAGCGGGTTAAACAGCCGCGCAGGCGTAAACCCACGCTGCAAATTTGTCGCCGTCCACCCGGGGTGCGCGGCCATCGCTTTTAGGTTTAGTCCATTTTTTTCGAATCGGCGTTGCAACTCGAGTGTGAACAAAAGATTGGCCAACTTACTTTGGCCATAGGCTCGCCACGGAGCATACTTGCGCTTCGAAAACTGTAAATCGTCAAACCGGATTCGGCCTGCGCGGTGTGCAACACTCGAAACCGAAACCACTCGGCCCTCGCTAGACTGCACGAGCGAGTTCATTAATCGTGCGGTTAGCGCAAAGTGTCCTAGATGGTTAACACCAAACTGTTGCTCGAAACCTTGAACAGTTTTGCCAAAGGGTGTTGCCATCACGCCAGCATTGTTCACCAACAAATCCAGTCGTCCGTGGGATGAAACGAACCGTTCAGAAAACAGACGCACGGATTCAAGATCAGCAAGGTTTAATAAACAACACGACACCAGCCCTGGTGCTTGTTCAGATCGAATGTTGGTTACCGCCACCTCGCCTTTGACCAAATTTCTACAAGCGAGGACAACTTCAGCACCCTTGTGTGCTAGTACCCGCGCAGTTTCAAAGCCGATACCAGAGTTTGCGCCGGTCACGATCGCCACCTTGCCGGACTGATCCGCAATATCCGCGTCAGTCCAACGCACGACGCACCAAACTTCTAGATATCTGAAATGTTACGTGGCACATCACGGAAAGGACCCGTATCGAAGCGAGGCTCCTTTGGTAAGCCGAGCACACGTTCGGAAATAATGTTCTTTTGAATCTCATCAGTCCCACCGGCAATGGAGATTGCAGGCACCGAAACTAGTATCTCCGCAATAATGCCGTTGTGAGGAGATTCGGAGCCTTTCAACATCGAGTCCGTGCCTGATATCAACGTATGCACGTGGGCTGCTTGACGTGCTATCACACTCGCGCCTAATTTTCCGACTGAACCTTCCGGGATCACATTGGTTGTTCCGGAGCGTCGCTTTTGCTCGGCGCTTCGCGCTGCAAGATCCGCGGCCTTTTTCTTCGCAAGCAACTTCGCAAGCTCTTGTCTAATGTGGGGATCCTTAATTGCCCCGGTTTCGACCGCCCGCGGCCAGGTTAGATCAGCACGACCCGCGCGCTGGGGATACCAGGTATAAGGTTCGAGGGCGACGGCTAATTCCTCCCGGTATTCTTCATAGATCGGTCCATCCAGATCTTTTACCTTACCGCCGCTACGATCGCCGCCAAAACCTTGCCGCTCTGCTGACAAAGTGGTGGCGGCAATTTTCCAACCTTCACCCTCGCTGCCAAGCAAATCCTCAGCTAACACTTCGGCATCTGCCATAAATACTTCATTAAAGGATGCATGGCCGTTCATTTGCCGCAACGGTCTCACCTCTATACCTGGCTGCCGCATGTTAATCAGAAAATAGCTAATGCCTTGATGCTTGGGCACATCCCAATCTGTTCTGGCAACCAGAATACCGAAGTCGGCATGGTGCGCACTGGTGTTCCAAACTTTCTGGCCGTTGACCACCCAGACATCGCCACTCTTTTCAGCCTTGGTTGTCAGCCCAGCTAAATCAGAACCACTGCCCGGTTCGCTGAACAACTGACACCAAGCGTGCTCTCCAGTGAGAATGGGTCTTAGATATTTTTCCTTTTGTGCCGCTGTGCCGTGTACCAATATTGTATGTGACGCCAAGCGTCCGGGGCCCGCTTGGGCCACACCCACGGCGCCATGCTCGGCAAACACATCCGCAACTACGCCTGCCTGTTCGGGGGAAAAATCACGACCAAAATACGCCTTTGGCCATTCCGGCGCAGCCCAACCGCCCTCAACCAGCAAATCTCGCCAGGCAACCAAACTTAAATCTGATCGCCAATTGCTAGATAACCACTCGCTCACCTCAGCTCTGATCTCTGCAACACTAACGTTTGGATGATTAGCCACGATCTATTCCCTCCATACGCTGGATCATACGTTCGCGATGCCAGTTCGATGTGCCTAAAAATACTTCTGAGCTCTTAGCTCGCTTAAACCACATATGGGTATCTTCCTCCCAGGTAAAGCCAATACCCCCGCGCAGTTGAATCGCCTGTTTGGCTGTACTGATATACGCATCACTGGCCAAACTCTTAGCCATATTCGGCGCATAGTGGTCGCCTTCACCCGTCGCAAGGTATCGAGCAGCTTCATGTGTCATGGCTTTGGCAAGCTCTAGCTCTAGCAACAAGTCGGCGCACCGGTGTTTGAGGGACTGAAAAGAACCGATGGCTCGACCAAACTGTACCCGCATCTTCATATAATCGATGGTGGTCTCGAACAAACGTTCGGCACCGCCAATCATTTCATGGGCTAGGGCTGTGCTCATCTGGTCCCACAAAGTTTCCAGGTGTGCTTGACCTGGTTTTCCAACGGCCTTCGCTGGTGTGTTTTCAAAGCCAACTGCCGAAAGTTTGCGAGTTGGGTCCAAACTATCTTGCGGGCGAATTATTGCTCTAGTCGGGTCAACCTCATACAGAGAAATACCTTCAGCGGATTTCGCAGCCACAATTAGCAGATCGGCGACGTGAGCATCTACGACTAGCTTGGCCTGACCCTGCAGCTTTCCAGCAGCAAAATTGATGTCTTGACCAACCTGGTCAGGGGCACTCAAATCATCCAATACCAATGCGGCAATCGTTTCACCAGACGCAATGCCCGGCAGTAAACGTTGCTTTTGATCTTCACTGGCTGCATTAAGAATCGCGTACCCCGCCATAACTGCGGAAGAGAAGAAAGGCCCACAATATAGATGGCGGCCCATTTCTTGGCAGATAAGTCCGAGTTCGATGGGACCGAAACCAAAACCCCCGTATGCCTCGGGTAGATGAGTGCCGAGCAAGCCAACTTCTTGGCTGAGCTGAGACCAAACCTGGGCATCAAAGCCTGCGTCGGTTTGCATCAATGCCCGGACGGCCGAAGGTGCCGATTTGTCAGCCAAAAACCGCGCTACGACATCGCGGAACTGAAGCTGATCCTCGGAAAAACCCACCTGCATACTCTTTCCCCATTTGAACTGTTCTTAGCGTTTGTTATCGCTGTTTATTCAATCGCCGCCACGACCGCAATCTCAACAGTAAACTGCGGCGCTGCCAACTTCGCTTCTACACACGCCCGCGCTGGCGTTCCACCAGGCACCACCCATTTGTCCCAGACACTGTTCATTGCAGAAAAATCACCCATATCAGCTAACCATATTGTGGCGCTGATTAATTTTGACTTGTCTGTGCCAGCTTGGGTTAACAAGCCGTCGATGGCATTCAGAATATCTTCTGTTTGCGCTTGCGCACTTTGGCCAGCTGCGTTTTGAGCAACTTGCCCAGCGGTAGAAACTGTATTGCCATGAACTACTGCTTGGCTCATTCGCTTATTGGTCTCTATTCGTTTAATCACCATTACTTTCCTCTTGCCGTTCTCTTGCTATGACTCACAGCACCAATATTACACCCACAATTCAGTGCGAATAGAACGCATGTCGATGTGGAAAAAGACCATAAAGTCCACCCGTGTGAACAAACACGATGTCAGCGCTTTTTGCATAGACACCGGCGCTAATTCTCTGCAGCATCGCATCAAAGGCCTTACCGGTGTAGACGGGCTCTAATATCAGACCCTCTAGCTGAGCGAGTTTTCGGATGGAGCTGAATACGTGCTCATCCGCACTGCCGTATCCGGGTCCAACATAACCATCTATTACTCGTAAACTGCCAGCCAGTTGGTTTCCAGCTACTGGGTGTTGGTAACGGGTAGACCAGCGTTGAATAAAATTGGCGATGCTCGCTTCAACGGACGCTGCATCGTCAGTTACACATATGCCTTCCATTGCAACCGGCAAATCGTGCAGCTGCGCACCAAGCGCTAACCCTCCCAAAGTAGACCCAGATCCGCTCGCTGAAATAATGTGACTTGGATGAATCCCTAGCCTGTCAAAGTCTACCTTCAACTCTTGGACACAATTAATATATCCCCACAAGCCAATCTCATCACTCGCACCCACAGGAATCACAAACGGGACGTCACCTTTTTGACGATAGTCGTCACTGATTTGTTCGTATAGCTGGTCCACTTGCGCGAACTCACGCCCGCGAATAAAAGTGATCTTTGCACCCATAAGCTCTTCGAGGAACAAATTGCCATCAAAGGCCGAATCTGGTTTTTTACCGGCGAGCAGCAGATGGCACTTCAACCCTAATCTGGCAGCTGCGAAGGCCGTTGCTCGACAGTGATTGGATTGCACGGCACCGGCCGTAATAACAACGTTCGCTTTATCCGCCAGCGCCTGGCCAATGGAGTATTCTAATTTGCGCAGTTTGTTGCCAGACCCTGGGCCTTCGGTTAAGTCATCACGCTTCACCCAGATCATCGGGCCACCCAATTGCGCAGACAACTTACGCAAAGGTTCAAGCGGTGTCGGCAAGCGAGCGAGATTGACTCTTGGTGGATTCATAGCAAAGAGTCTACCTGCAAACGGCTAATACGGCATCTGAACGAGCGATCGCCATGCTATAGTTGAACGTGCTCTTACCAAAGACAATAGGGGAGATTAATGAACAGCGGCTATAACCCAGAGTTTAATCCCACCGGAATCGAAGGCGGCATCGACACCAACCTAATTCCCTGGTTGGATTTACCCCAAGCACCCGGCATGTCTTTCAAACCGCTTCGCGCTAGCAGCGAAACCGGCATGTTTTCCACCATCGTACGCATTAAAGCAGGTGATGAACTAACCAGGCTGATCTACCTCGGCGCGATGGATATGCTTCTACTGTCCGGCAGTTTGGCTTATCCCGATGGACTGCTTGCAGCAACGTTGGAACCAGGTACTTGGGGATATATTCCTGCCAACTCAAGAATCGAGCGTCTGGTTGCCAACGAAGATGCAGAATTTCTCGCTAATTTCTATGGCCCGGTGGCATTTCTCGATGCAGAAGGCGCTACCGTAGTAAGCATTCTGACGGCGTTGGATATCAGCCGTGCGGCGCGAGATGTGGGCGTTAATCTTGTACCCAATACCTTGGCCGAGTGCATGCAAGCTCGCCCACCGGCCTATCAAGGACCGTCAGAACCGCTAGCGATTGCGAGCAGTGATGCCAAAGCGTTGGTCAACCAAGCCGATACCGTGGCCGCCGATGGCCACCGATCTGTGCACCCACATTTTGTGGATACCAGAACATTACCTTGGATCGACAATCCTGCAGTACCGGATATGGGGCTGAAGGTACTTCGAGTGAGCGAAGAAAGTGGTGTCACCTCGTTGATTGTTCGGCACAACGGCGTCGCCGGACCTCATTATCATTTGGGTGCGGCTGACTTTCTGGTGCTCAGTGGCCATATTGGCTATCGTGCCGGACCACCAGAAGGTTACGGCCCAGGTGTGTGGTTTTATGAACCAGCCGGCGCACGCCATGAAGCCACCCAACGTGTGGGTGAAGATGATCTAATCTATACCGCCAACGTGTATGGTCCGCTGCAATTTGACGAAGGGCGAGATACACCCATTGCGGCAGTACTGTCATGGATGCAGTACAAAGAAATGGCAGATACCAGCGGCATCAAGTTAGTCCGCAACACCTTCGCTGATGATGCATCCTTGCTCGCTTGGGCGCCTATTTCCTAAACAAGGTAGGAAAGCAGGGGCTACTGAAAGGAGCGAGCGTGAATGCAGCAGTAGATTGAGCTTGAAAAATCGTGATTTTATCGATGCCTATTCGTAGACTCACTAGTTCAGCGCTGCTACTTTTGGGAATTGATGGATGGTCGACAAACTCATTAAATTTTTTGCCGGTCTATTTGGCGTTTTACTGATCGGTCAGGGCATTCGATGGCTAGTGGATCCTAGTGGCGCCGCACCGGTGATTGGTTTACAGCTCACTGATGGGATTGGCAGAAGCACACAAATTGGCGATTTCGGAGCATTTTTCTTCGTTGCAGGTGCGCTCGTACTGCTCGGACTGATTACTCACAAGCCACACTACCTTCATGCTAGCGCGGCTCTAGTGGGCTTCGCTGCAATCTTTCGGATCCTGGCTTGGGCGGTTCATGAGGCGGCATTTACACCTCAATTCATATTGCCAGAAACTATATTTTGCATAGTGTTTCTGGCGGCGGCGGGCAGAATCCACCAAACCCAAATCAATGCGTAAAAATAGTGAACCTGCCTAATTTTCTCGGTCTAGTGGCACTACTACTAACTAGTGTCGTGTGCGCGCCTGCAGCGTCCCAACCACTAGCCAAGCCTAATATCATTTTGATTCTGGTAGATGATTTAGGTTTCAGCGACTTGAGCTTCTATGGCAGTGAAATCAATACCCCTAACTTAGCCAAACTTGCACAGCGGGGCATGGTGTTCACCAACTATCACACGGCGGCGAGTTGCGCGCCATCTCGTGGCATGTTGCTAACAGGCATCGACAGTCACCGTAACGGCGTACCAAATATTGTGGAGGCCATCCCACCAGCACAACGTCGGCACGCTAACTATCAGGGCTCGCTTAATCACAATGTGGTCACTGTTGCTACTCTGTTAAGCGACGCCGGTTACCACACTTATCATGCGGGCAAGTGGCATCTGGGAATGAGACCAGACCTCTTACCCATCAGCCGCGGTTTCGAACGCACCGTAACCATGGCGGATACAGGCGCGGACAATTGGGAGCAGAAACCCTATTTGCCGATTTACGAAAAAGCAAATTGGTTCGAGGATGGAAAAGAACTTGATTTGCCAGAAGAGTTTTATTCTTCGAGCTATCTGGTGGACCGAACCATCGAATTCATCAACAGCAACCGCGCCACTGGCAAACCATTCTTCTCTTACCTGCCGTTTCTCGCAGTGCATATTCCGGTACAAGCACCGAAAGAATTTACCGAACGCTATTTAGACACATATGCAAACGGCTGGGACGCCGTGCGTCAGGCACGGACGGCCAGCGCTATCAAGCTTGGTATTGTGCCGGCGAACACTGAACTATTCGATATGGCTTCTACCGCCGATTGGCAAGCCCTAGATGAACACAGTCAACGCTACAATGCGAAACGCATGGCCGTCTACGCCGGTATGATCGAGGCAATGGATCTACATATCGGGCGCCTTGTCGACTACCTAAAAAGCCAAGCGCTATATGACAACACCCTATTTATTGTAACGTCTGATAATGGCAGCGAGCCCAGTGGCGGCGAAGAAGTAACAGGCGCGCTGACCCGCTTTGGTCTCGATCGTATCGGCTACAACAATGAGTTCGAGACCCTCGGTGAGAAAGGCAGCTTCAACGCCATTGGTCCTAGCTTTGCAAGTGCGGCGGCGGCGCCGTTGGCTTTCTACAAATTTTATGCCGGTGAAGGTGGTATGCGCGTACCTTTACTCATTGCAGGTGCAAATGTTCCACCGATGACGGAACTTTCCCATGCTTTTATCTATGTAACCGATATCGCCCCCACAATTTTGGAAATGGCCGGCATAGCGCCCCCAAAAAATCGCTACGGTGGGCGCAAGATTGAAATGATGAATGGACAAAGCTTAGTACCCGTACTAAATGGAACAACGGCCACGGTGCATCTCCCAGAGAATGCTATCGGATACGAGCTGGGCGGCAATGCAGCCTTGTTTCAGGGTGATCACAAGATTGTATTCAATCGCGAATGGCCCGGGGATGGGAATTGGCATCTATACAATATCGCTACCGATCCGGGTGAAACGAAAGATCTGCAAGACCTACTACCCGAAAAATTTGCCAATATGCGGCAACGATATGACGAATACGTTGCTAGTAACGGCGTGCTGGCAGTGCCGACTGGCTACGATCAGCGTCGCCAAGTGTTTATCAACGGGGTGCGGGATCGATACGCAATCCAAGTACTATGGATTGTCGTTTGGCTGCTGAGTTTGCTGCCGTTTTATTTGTTCTATCGTTATTGCAAGAGCTCTAGCTAGCAGCCATGCCATCAGCCGCAGTGTAGGCCGCTGCGCGAACCTCTTCTGCCAAAGCCGAATCAGGTAAAGACCTAGCCAACACCATGCCGCCAACACATAACGCCGCCAAGGCAAGTGCGGTTGGTCTGGCTTGCTCCATTCGCTGCTCGAGGTCTGTTTCAAACAATCCAACCATTGCCTCTAGCAAGCGTTGATAGGACGATTGCACATCGGTGTTTGCTCGGGCCACATCCGAAGGCAAGGCGATCATCGGACATTGGCCGTCCAAATCTCCTAAGTGTTTGGTGGAAAGATAGCTCTCAATCATCTGCCGAGTGGATCGGCGGTTAGGCTCGGCCGGGTTCACACCCGCATCGGACCGCCACTGAGCACCTCGACCGGCGAGAAAGCTCGTAACCGCCTCGGCATACAAGTTCTCTTTACTCTCGAAATGGTTATAGAAGCCACCTCGAGTCAGCCCGGCTGACTCCATCACCATGTCGATGGTGACACCATCGAAGCCGTGGCGATTGAAAAGCACGCGACCGGCTTCCGTGATTCTTGCTCGAGTTTTTTGTTTATGTGCAGCGCTATAAGGCATTAAGTCATCCCCAAAGTTATCTGGTATATCACGGTCTAAATTATGTTGTTTAACATATATAGAATAATGGGATATTAGCAAGGTTTCCAAACTACCCAACTTGTCCAAAAAGGAGAGACCATTGAGTGAGTTAATTAACCTTTCGCAGCTTGTATCTGAGTACCAGCCATCTTTGCTGGCGCTAGCGGTGCTGAGCCTTGCACTACTATTCCAAGCTTTTCTAACTGCGCCCTTGGCTTTTGTGTCTGGTGAACAGGTGCCTGGGGAGCCAATTAAGGGTGACCACAGTTCTTTCAGTTTTCGAGTGTTGCGCACCCATGCAAATTCAGTGGAGAGCATGCCACCTTTTGGCTTCGCATTGCTCGCGGCGATTGGGTTGGGCGTTGCCGCTACGCTGGTCAACTGGTTAGCCATTATCCATGTCGCGTTTCGACTAGGCTTCTGGGCCGTTTACTACAGCGGCGTGGGCAAAGTCGCGGGCGGGCCCCGGACTATTTTCTATATCGGCAGTCTGATATCCAGTATCGTGTTGGCAGGTGCGTGCGTTTACGTGGTTCTATTCTAACATTTCTATCAGTTGGATCAGGTTACCGCAGGTATCGTCGATGACGGCTATCTTGACATCGTCGGCTTGCGTCAACTCTTGATGGAAGGCTACGCCAAGTGATTTGAGGCGTGCACATTCACTGTCTAGATCGGCAACTTGAAACGATGTGAATGGAATACCGTCGCCATATAACGCCTGTTTGAACGGCGGGGTTGCTGGATGGGCACTAGGCTCTAAGAGCAACTCGACGCCATTTTGTTGCTCGCTAGATTCAACCGTCAACCAGCGATACTCACCCATTGGTATATCAGTTTTCTTTATGAAGCCGAGCTTATTTGTGTAGAACGCAAGCGCCTTGTTTTGATCATCCACAAATACGCTGGTGACAACTATTTTCATATTCGGGTGACGCTTCCCAGTAGCTTTATTGCCTGACTAGTCGCGATCCCTTCTTCAGTAGCCGAACTGAGTACACAGCTTGTGGTACCTGTTTCTAAAGATCGAAAACAGGCTGCCGAATACTTGGGGCCATCGCCGTTGTGACCATAGCGAATTCCCGGATCTATCATCAACCCTAAACCCCAATGGGGATCGACCCAATCAGGATGCTGGACCGGCACGCCAATATAGTTTGAAGCCTCATACATTCGCGCAACTAAATCAGAAGCTACAAATTTTGCCACCTCACTAGCCGTAGCAAGCAACAAACCATGCCACACCCATTGCGCAGAATACTCGGGTAGGTCTTCGGCAAAGATTCCCTGCGCTACACTAGTGTGGGTTAAACCTAAAGGCCGCGTAATTAGTTGGGTAATGTACTCTTCAAATAACAGCCCAGTTTCTAATTGAACTATTTGTGAAAGCAACCAATAACCGGGATTGGAATAAGACCATTTGGTGCCCGGCGAATGGAGCAAATTCTGTCGCAGAGTTGCATCAACAAAGTCTTCATCCGACCAAATAGGGCCTGCCCGTATCGCACGTTGATACTGTTCCAATGCGCCATAATCACGCAAGCCACTCGTATGGTTCAGCAACTGACGAACATTTATCTCATGCCCAGTGGGCAAGACCTTGGCATCAATCCAATCGGACACCTTACGATCAATATCTATGTCGATAACAAAAATACAGGCAGCAATATAGGTTTTGCTGATGCTATAAATCGGGAGGATCGCATCTTCGCAATGCAGTACCTCACCGGCATCGTTGAGGAGTGCAATCGATTTCCGCATATTAGTTGGTTCTACGTGTCAGAGGTTCGACGCTAGTCTTTCAGAAAATCGATTTCCCAGCAAATTGCGCCGCTCGCCACCCCAGTTGGCATGAGGTGGCAAGCGACACGAGGGAAGCCTATGGGAGAGGCAAAAATATCGCCGCTCGATGATTGGAATTCGGACCGAAATTCGTGGTGGTCAGCTCATCCACCCAAGACTTGAAGATCGGATGCCGATCGACAACCAGGTGCACCTCGGCACCATGTCCGTTACCTCTACGCAATCGGTCACCGAAGGGCGTACCGTCCACCCAGCTCAATACAAACAACCCTTCTGGATGACGCCCACCGATAGTACTGACACCCACGTTGATAACCCCTGCACTCTGACCCTTAACAGCTTTGACCTCTTTCCCATTAGCGGCACTAATCGCGCCCGAGGCACTAAAAACGGAAACGCCAACTGCCGGATTCAGTAGATCGTCCAGCGGATTCGGGCCTACAGTACAGGGTGTATAAACACACTTCTGCGGATTGTTGAACACTACCCACCAAACGGTGTAGGGGTCACCGGCTGTTTCTACGTTAACCATCACTCTGCCCTTTAGCCCATTCCTAGTGCGCTGCAGCCATGCGGCGCCCTCGGGCTTCAAGTCAGGCAGGGAAACCATTTCGGCAGTTTGGTAAGTATGTTTAGGTTTACTAGGTATTTTGTCGTTAGCCATCGTCCACATTGATGATGTGGCGAACGCCAGAAAAACACCAGCACGGGCTATTCCAGTTAGTATCTTATTCATTCGCATATTCTCCTTTGTAAAACAGGTTTGTGGACCTGCGTGTCAAAGAGAATACCCACACCTAGTAAGGGTGCTATACCTGATATATAAGGGGTGGTGTCAGCAATCGATCTTACTTAGAGTGAAGGTAGTTATGCTTGACGCCACCAGGCGACGCCTTGATCATCATCTTCCACGGTCAGCATTCGCCGTTCCAATGCACAATGTAGGTGCGCAATCGATTCACCCGTGGCCGGAAAAAAGCTCATGTCGGTTATCTTACTTTTGAACAGCGCCGGAAACACGTCTACCGCTCTTTTCGGTTCCGCACAAAGGTCATAGAGTTTTTCTAGTGCCACTTCATGCCAGTCAATCAGTTCGGTTAAGCGTTCGTGCACGCCTTCATACAAACTTTCATGAGCAGGTAGCACTAACAAATCTGGCGGCAGTAACTCCCTGAAGTGACCACAGGAGTTAATGAAGTCGCGTAACGGATTGGCGTTTGGTTCAGACGGCTGCACACTGACATTTGGGGTGATACGCGGCAGGATTTGATCGCCACCTATAATCACTTTCAGCTCGGGACAGTAAAGACAGACATGCTCCGGCGCATGACCATGGCCAATCACGGCACGCCATTCGCGACCGCCGATATCTATGTATTGACCATCTGTTATGCGTCGATAGCCTGCCGGTAACGGAGAAATGTTCGCGCCAAATTGACCAAAACGCTGACGGTAGCGATCTAATCGATCTTCGGTAAAACCAGCACGGCGATAAAATCGAATAGCATCTTCTGGCACATCGGACGGGCCATCTGCTGCCATCACCTTACACATGAAAAAATCACTCCGAGACATCCACAGATCACAGTCCCATTCTTGGGTGATCCAACCTGCAAGACCGGTGTGATCTGAATGCAGGTGGGTGGCTATCACTCGGGTGACTGATTTGCCTTCTAAGTGATTGGCAAAAATCCCCCGCCAACAATCCTGGACGGCGTCACGACACAGACCGGTATCAACGACCGTCCAGCCATCATAATCACGCAATACCCAGACATTGATGTGACTCAACCTGCCACCCATGGGCATACGGGCCCAAAAAACACCGTCTGCAACCTCGGTGAGCTCGCCGTCACCTGGCACCTGATCCTGAAACTTATACGTTAAGGGATCAAAGCCCCGCCTCGACATGTTATCTACCATTGTATTGCAAATTCCTTACCATCTTTATTCTTTACGCTCTTCATTCTTTACTATGTAGGGACTTATTCAAGCCACCCCAGTTAGTCCCTGTGGAACTCACTGCTTCCACCGCACCGGTTTGGCTATGTCTGCGAAACAGTAGCCCATCTTGTCCCGACAATTCCCGAGCTCGTACAACCCTACCATCCGCGGTTAGTACTTTAGTACCGGCCGTAATATACAAACCGGCTTCAACCACACAACGGTCCCCCAGCGAAATGCCAATACCTGCATTCGCACCGAGCAAACTGCCTTCACCAATCGAATTCACCTGCTTCCCACCACCAGACAGAGTGCCCATGATAGATGAGCCGGCACCCACGTCACTGCCTTTGCCCACAACAACACCTGGCGTGACACGCCCTTCAATCATGGCGGCGCCAATGGAACCGGCGTTGAAATTTACAAAACCCTCGTGCATCACTGTAGTGCCCGGCCATAGATGAGCACCGAGCCGCACTCGATCAGCATCACCAATGCGCACGCCGGTTGGCACGACGTAGTCCAACATGCGTGGAAACTTATCGATAGAAGGTATACCCAGTTGGTGATAATCAACGGCAACCTTCTCGCGCAATTCAGCTACTTTTTCCGGAAGAACCGGACCTGCGGTGGTCCAAGCGATAGTGGGTAGTAGATCGAATATGCCTTCCAAATTTATTTCGTTAGGTCGGACTTCACATTCGGATAACAGATGTAGGCGCAGGTAGACCTCTTCTGTCGAAGTCGGTTTCGAATCGAAATCGCCGGTATCTATTTCAACAACTTCCGATCGAATGAGGCCATATTTTTCCGCAAAACACCCGCGAACCAGACCTTCTCCAGCTCTTGGATACCAGGTATCAATGGTCCTGCCAGATTCAGCATCTAAATACTTATGTCCTACGCGTTTCATGGGTTCACCGCTTGTTCAAGAAAGTCAGCACGCTCCACCACAGGGCGCTTCGGTATCTGCACAACCTGGTATCCATACTTGGGGTAATCCGCCACCAGGCGATCAAATTCCACTACCGCATTTTCGAAGCTATTCTGTCGTTCTGCATCCTCTGCAAATAGATCCTGCCAGGGTGGCACTAAGAATACCTTTGAATAGTAGCGGTAATTAGCGAGCGCATTTTTGTAGTGGCTGGGTAACTCACCCGCTAGCGAACCATAGGCAGAAATCGCATCCACAATGGATCGATCGAACCAAACTGGTTGAGTGGATTGTTGTGCGCTGTTAAAGAAAAAGGCCGCACGGGAAACACACTGATCTATAAATTTCTCTGGTACGTCCCAAGGTAGCGCATCGCCACCAATAAATACCTGCTCTTTAACCACCTGGCGCCCAGGTTCCGGAAATACTGTATGTCCGCGCCGGGCCATTTCTGCGAGCAGTGTTGATTTTCCGCCGCCAGAACAACCCGACAGAACCACCAACTTGGTAGTCTTCGCAACGACTTCGTTGCCAGCCCGATACTCATCTTCATTGGCACTCACACAATTGGCATTCACACAGATTCGCCTTCAAAGCCCATTAACAAACTCGTCAAGCGCCAGATTGGTTGCTTTCGGCGCCTCCTGCTGCACCCAGTGGCCTATGCCTGGAATAATCGTAGCACCTCGAAAATCATCTAAAGCGGATCCCGGATCTGCATAAAGATCCCCGCCTGTGATGAAGTGTCGAACCGCGTCTCGCTCACCGCCAATAAAACAAGTCGGTTGAGATATAGATTGGTTATGAATCGACTTTAACTGTGGCGGATCATAAACCTGGGCTCGATAGCGATTAATCGGCCCACGAAAACCACCCGCATTGAATGCAGCAACGTAAACGCCAAGATCCTGCACAGTCATCCAAGCTGGAAACGGATCCGGATTATGCATGCCCTGAAGAAGTGAGTCGGTTGCCGGCCTTTCGCGCAACCAATCATCCAACGGTGCGTCCCCAGACAGAGAAAAGTATATTTTTCGCAATGCAGTAGCAATATCTGCTTCGACTTCCTTTTCAACTAGGCCCTCTGTCTGGAAATACAATTGATAGAAAAAACGATCCTTATAAAGTTCTGCCATCATATCCAGAATGGAAGTCTCGCTTTGCGGCATGAACGGTACACTCAACCCGGCCACAGCCCGCACACACTCCGGGTGTAGCAGTGTGGTGTTGTACACAATCGGTGCACCCCAGTCATGACCGAACAGAATCACCGGCGAATCTGAGAAGTGCTTAGCCACTGCCGCCACATCGCTGGCCAGCTGTTGCATGGTGTAGGACTTAACCGCATGAGGTTTCGAACTACCGCCATAGCCACGCACATCCATGGCAACCACTCGATACCCGCGCGTCGAAAAGTAAGCCATCTGATGACGCCATGAATACCAAAGTTCCGGCCATCCATGCACACACAATATAACCGGCCCATCGCCTTGCACGGTGGCGCTAAGTGTAACGTCTTGGTTTTCAACAGTTTCGACCGTACGCAACATTTCCTCCGGGATTGGTTGCAACTGATGCAGCATGCCACGAATGCTAGCACCAACCAAATAACTCGCCCTGCGGCGTACCGAATAAGCTGGAAAGAACCCAACTCTGGCTGCATAGTACTGATTATCTAGAGCTTAGAGATCGATCAATGGCGACCAGCGGTGAATGTTTTTGTGGTGCGATTTCCTATACATACGATAGCGTTTTGTGTGATGCTCGCTCGTGCCATTGCTCTCGTTGTCGAAAAGCCTTCAGTGCACAGGCATCAGCCTATGCGTTGGTGGACGCTACTGCGTTTCGCTGGACGACAGGATCTGAGTTACTCACATCCTATGTCAACCAACACGGCTTTGGCCTACAGTTTTGCAGCGTATGTGGGTCTACATTGTGCGGAGTTTTCAACAGCGAGGTTCACGGCATTACCCTGGGTTGCACCAATGGCGAACCAGACGTTGAGATCGGCCGACACATCTTCGTTGGCTCGAAAGCAAATTGGGAACACCTACCCACAGACATCATTGCCTACGATGAAGCACCCCCAACCGATTGAGATGAATCAACGAGCCGTGTATCCACCATCGACCGGTAAAACCACACCGGTAATGAAACTGGCATCTTCACTAGCCAGAAATGCCGCTGCTGAGGCAATCTCCTCTGGCTGGCCTAAACGGCCCATCGGGTGCAAAGACTCAAGGTACTCAACACCACCTTCAATCTCTCGCGCAGACTCCGTCATTGGGGTAACGATGTAACCTGGTGCAATGGCATTGACCCGCACACCACGATTACCAAAAGTTACTGCATACTGTTTGGTGAGTCCTGCGACACCATGTTTAGCAGCGACATAAGCGCCGGCACCCGGTGACAGTTCATCAGCTGGCGCAGGGCCGGTGAGTCCAACAAGTCCAGCCACGGATGCTGTATTGATGATGGCGCCACCGCCGTTCGCCGCTAGATAAGGGGCGCCATGAAAAAGACCGTAGTAAACACCACTAAGATTGACCGCGACCGTAGTGTCCCAATCGAACTCTGCACCACCGACACCTGCGTTGTTGAATATGACATCCAATCCACCCAACTCACTAGTAGTGGTCGTCAGCGCGGTCTGCACTTGCTGTTCTTGAGTCACATCGAGCTCGAGCACCCCGGCACGGCCACCTAAGTTTTGGATTAATCCGGCCGTGGTTTCGGCACCGTGGTAATCCCGATCTGCGCACATCACTGCTGCACCATCGGCTGCCATGCGTAGCGCACTCTCACGGCCGATTCCACTACCAGCACCTGTAATGAGTGCCACTTTGTCTTTTAACCTTGCCATTTTGCCCCCAAGCATATTTCAGTCTTACTGTTTGAGTGTTAACTTTAGAGACTATGATGACAAAATCCAGATTATTTCAACCAACGACCTCCGCTCAGAGCACATCTGGCATGAGCAAAGTACTGGTGATAGTACTGCTCGGTTTAACTGCTGCTGTTGCTTACTACGTGCGGGCCTGCCCTTGTGATCGTGTCCCTGGCTTGTTGGTTTGGGGCGAAGCGGCAGTCGAGCCTATTGCAGATTGGAGCTTCGTAAATGAGGTCCCGTTGTGCCAACTGCAAGTCCAAGGCACATTGCCCCGGGCGATCAACCTAAATTGCATGTCCGCTGATTCGCAACTCTATGTGAGTTGTTCTAACTGCGCAGGTAAAGGTTGGTCAACTAACGCATTGAAGAATCCGCATGGTTACCTTAAGGCAGAATCAGTCGTGTATCCCGTTAACATAGCGCGGGTAACTGCAGCTGAGCTGCTGGACATTGCATGGCGAGCACGAATCAACAAACTCGGCATAGATGCAAGCACGCAACGCCCCGATCACTGGTGGTCTTTCCAGCTGACCTCTCGTTAATTTCCGCTAATCCTGGAGCAATCCTATGGCAGAACTACTTTCAGACCACCAGGTTATCGAGAGGGTATTCGATCACATCGACAACCAAACCACCGACACCAGTGCGATTGTTTGGCGAGAACCAACGGAAAATTACCTATCAACGGAACGGTTTCAACAGGAGCTAACGCTGCTACGCCAACTACCTGTCGCATTCTGCCCGTCTTCTGCCCTACCAGACAACGGTTCCTACGTTGCACGCACGGCCGCCGGTGTGCCTTTACTCGTTGTCAGAGGTGACGATGGCATCGTCCGCGGTTTTCGCAACGCCTGTCGACATCGAGGCATGCAAGTGGCAAGTGGGTCTGGCTGCACTCGAGTCCTGAGATGTCGTTACCACGGTTGGACTTACCGTTTAGATGGTCGGCTTGAACACATCCCGCACGATCAAGGCTTCCCTGAACTCAATAAATCAGAACACAGCCTGGTACCAGTTTGGGTGCAGGAGCGTCATGGGCTGGTTTTTGTCAATCAAATGCAACCCATTGCAGCTGATGAACTCGACGTCATCCCGGATTTACTAAACAACGATCAACAAGTCTTCGACAGCTCGGAAAAACAAGATGACATCAACTGGAAACTCAATGTCGAAGCCGCCATTGAGGGCTATCACATCAAACCAACCCATGCAGAAACCTTCTATCCCTACGGGTTTGACAATCTCAATGTGGTTGAAACTTTTGGCAACAACTCTCGAGTCACTTACCCGTTTCGTCGTATTGAAAAGCTACGTGGGGTCACGGCCAGTGAACGGGTCATCGATGGCATGGTGACCTACGTTTATCATCTTTTTCCGAACGTAGTAGTGGCCGTGTTGTCAGATCATACAACGGTGACCATTAATGAACCCATATCACCGAGTTGTACAAAATTCGTTAACTATCGGTTAGGCATGAAGGCTAAGTTAGCCCGAGCTAAAAAGGATGCAGGTTTTGTTAGTGATGCAGGCGGTAAAGAAGACCAAGAAGTTGTTCGGGCAATCCAAGCCGGGCTTACTAGTGGCGCTAACAGTCACTTCACATACGGTCACTTCGAGAAAGCCATCGCCCACTTCCATCAAAATCTCGCGAGTGCGCTTCAAGGATAATATCTAGTGGCGCTGTCTATACGGCTGCTCGCCAGCGTTGCTATCTTATTCCTAGCTTACCCTTTATATGGAACACCACAATCTCCGCCCACTGTAGATATCGCGGCTAGAGACTCAACAACGAACAACTGGGCAGTCAGCAGCAGCATCAACAAAGCTAGGCTCATCGAAGTGTTCACCTCGCAAGGTTGTAGTAGCTGCCCACCTGCGGATGCTTGGCTATCCACCCAACGGCACAGCGACAAACTTTGGCATGAAGTAGTACCCGTGGCTTACCACGTCACCTACTGGGACTATCTAGGCTGGCAAGATCCGTTTGCTCGAAAAGCAAATGACCATCGACAACGGCAACAAGCCGCTAATGCCAATGCCGGATTTTATACACCCGGAGTATTTCTAGATCGCCAGGAGTGGCGTGGTTGGTATCGTAATCGGCAACAACCCCTGCAGTCCAGCGACTTGCAGGTTGGCAAACTACAAGCAATGACAACGGGCCAGGGCATCAAAATAATATATACACCAACCAGCTCCATGGCACTAGAGAATCCCACGGTTGAATTAGTATTCCTGCGCAGCGGACAACAAACGCCGGTAAAAGCGGGTGAGAATAACGGCAAACAACTGCACCATGACTTTGTAGCCGGCACTGTGGAAAATGCGATGCTCACTTGGCATCAGGACTCTTGGATTGCCAATCTAGATTTAACTACACCGGCAAACGCGAGCGCTGTCGCCCTGTGGGTAACTGATGCTAACGATCAGTATTTGCAAGCCACCGGCGGCTGGGTGAATCTACCGCCTTAACCTCGCGTATCTTCAATCATGTGCTCACGATCAAGCTCTTCACAAGGCGGAGTTTCCCAGAGGAACGCATGAGGATCTGAGTTCAGTTTATGTTGGGTAACGTGCGTGGTCCAAGGCTCAAGCAACATCGGGTCATCTACGGTGGCTACCCATTTCAAAACATCGTCCTCGCGCCACATTTGCTCACGCACCACCATGTCCTTGCTGTGAATCCACCCAAACCAACCTAACCAGCTAGTGTTGTTAAAGCCTTTGGTCTCAATGTACAGAACGCCATCGTGCCATTCACCCACTGAATAACCTTTCCAAGAAAAGTCGTTAGTCTGCATATCAGATAAGGGGCGACCATCAACGTGGATCACCCGGAATGTATCCGCCAGCCCCGCATAGAGGAGCACAAGAGTTGTGTCAGTTTGCACAATCTGTTGCGGTGCACCCATTCGCGGCACACCGGCTGGTCGACAATTGAATATTGGATCGTCTGCTACGCCCTCATAATCTAACTTTCTAATCTGCTCCCAGTATTTGGGATGATACAGCGGCAAATTGTCATCGGCTCGCTCCAACACCGCAAAGTCTTTTTCAAAGTTACTAATGCTACCGTCACGAGCTGGAAAAAAGACGTCGATATTGCCACTCTCATTGACTGCCGGTGCGAGATGGGAGTATCCCCAGATTCCATTCAGGTCGATAGAAGACGCGTCGAAATCTGCTAACTCCGCTTGCTGCAGAGAGGTTGCGGATGGGTTAGCACAGGCGGCTAACCACGATAGAAAAAGGGCAATCAAGCATTTCGCTAATATTCGCACTATTAACTGGCATACAGACTGCATCTATATTATCTGCCCGCCTAAATTTACACCGTAGCGCACACCTTCGCTATTGGTCAGGGCAATCATGAGCGCAATTGGTTCGCCGTTGCGAGATGGCGCGTATTCAATCGTGTAAGCATCACCGATTTCTAATGTCCGTAACACCCCTGCTCGGCGTAGTGCCACGATCGCTGGCGCTGCTACCCGCCACTGCACCGAGATACCTGATTTATCCATCACCTCAAAATACAACTGAGGATGCGGGTTGATCATTTCAATCTTTACTAAGGTGCCTTCAAAGCGAGTGATCGTCTCTACTTCAAATTGGGCTTGCGCTGCATGATGGGCTAAACTTATTGCGCCTGGCAGGGCGGCGGCAAGCAACAATCCAGCACAGCTCAGTCGGCGTAAAACAGCTTTGATAATCATGTCACCTACCCCAAAGGTTCGTAAAACTCTCCCCTCGCCCATTTGACTCGCTACCAACAACTGCTGTCAACAACCCTGCTTTGTGCTTTACACTTCACGCTGCCCAACTGGGATGTAAATAACTCGGTAACCAATCATGAGTGCTCCGCAGACAACTTGGTGTTGGATAACCCTACTATGTTTGTGTTTTAGCCTGCTGGTTAATGCGCAACACGCCACACCAGCCCCCGCAAATAAACAAGCTACCGAGGCTTACAAGGCATTGCAAAAGACTGCCGCAGCACTTGGAATGATTCGCGGAATGCAGCGCACTTGGCGGTCGATCAATCGCATCTACTATATTGCCGCTGGTAAAATCGATGACCAAAATGTCACCCAGGTGCGCATTGAAATGAGCTATACCCAGAACGCCGTACGTACAGACATCAACTCACGAACAGCCGAGGGAACAATCGAGCGTAGAATCAGCGTAGTGCGCGGAGACACCGCTTGGACTGAAACAACACCGGGTCTAGGACACCATCCAGCACCAGAGACAGCGGCGCGCCAAACCATGCAACTTTACACCACGCCTCACGGTGCCATAAGGGCAGCCATTGATACAGAAGTAAGCCAGAATGGCTCCGTGACCGTGACAAATGCAGATTCATTCACTCAATTCGAGTTCATACTGGGGTCAGATCGCATTCGAATTCAGGTTAACGCAGAGAATTTGCCTACCGAGATAACCATCGACAACAAAAATATCGAGCTGACGACCCAACTCGCAGATTATCGTGATTGGGAATTGCTTGACGTTCTATTTCCAGCAACAATCGTTCAAACAGTACAGGGCAAGGAAGCGCGCAACTTAATTGTGTCTGAGTTTCGCAGCAATCCCTATGTCGTGTTTCCACTTTTAGACGCCCAAGCAAAGAGGCATTAGTTAATGAGTGACCAAGACGCCATCATAGAATCCCTGCAAATAGTCGCCGACAAAGATCTCGACTTAACCGACTCGGTCTACCAAGTCTTCTTTACCGCTTGTCCGGCAGCCGTCCCGTTGATGGGGCATTCAGACCAATACATGCGCGGCCGAATGCTGGACCAAGTCTTCGAGTTGCTGATGGATGATTCGTTACAAGGTAAAAACGGTTACTTTCGCTGGGAAATCGACAATCACCTGATCGCCTACCACGCAGAGGTAACGATGTATCAACCATTTCTACAAGCAGTGCAAGATTGTGTACAACAAGCTGTTGGCCAAAGCTGGCACAGTTCGCACGAACAAGCCTGGTCATCCCGCATTAAGAATCTATGTGGCGAAGTTCTTGAAGTCAGCGGCTAGCACTGTAAACAAGCAAGCTCAGCTTTTGGCAAACAGATCTCGATCAATATCTTTAAACGCCTTAAATTCCAAGGCGTTACCTGAAGGGTCACAAAAAAACAGCGTTCGCTGCTCGCCGGGTTCTCCGGCAAAACGAATATAGGGTTCAACTACGAAATCGGTGACAAAGGATTCGAGTCGCACTCGCAGTACCTGCCATTGTTCGATGGTGAGAATCACACCGCAGTGTGGCACCGGGACACCATGGCCATCTACGCCATTCAAAACTTGACTCACTCGGCCTTCGGCGCCGAGGGCCGGATTTAGATGTACCACAAACTGATGACCGTATAGATTAAAGTCGATCCAATCTGTATCACTTCGTCCTTCCGTCAGACCCATGAGCTCGCCATAAAAATGCCGAGCTTCGGCAATATCCCGAACTTGCACTGCGATATGAAATGGGTTGACTGGCACTTCTATCTTCTAGTCTCGCAGAACTTAACGATGATAGAAGTCTGGTGGAACTCCGCGTTTTGGCAACACGGCCACCGTTTCATCTACCTCTCGATAAAATACCTTGTCGAAAAGGTCTCTCTCCATCTGCAGCATTACTTCATCAGCTGCTCGATAAGCAGACAAACTGGCAGGGGTTTCTAACCAATATTCCGCCATACCATCCCAACCGCCGTAAAACTCTTCTCTTATGGCCCGACCTTGGGGAGTAAAACCTTCTGCATCTTCTGCAAAGAACCCGTTCATAACGTCTAGCGAAGTACGCAAATTGAAAACCAAACCGCGCAACCCGGGTATTTGCCGAACATGGGCCGCATACCGCCCGGTCCAATAAGAACGAAACAACTCAGCGGGTATTTCGGGTTTGCGCTTCACAAATTGCACCAATTTAAACAACTTCCGCTCCGGGCGAGTCACCGGAACAGATACATGCTCATCCACATGAAACTGAAACGGCGAACCGGCATACAAGTAATCGAAGTCACCGCCTACCTTCGCCACCATTTCGTCATCTTGCAAACCATTGGGCCCGGCTTGATCCCGGGCTGGTGTGCGCGCAGCCAGGTAGTCATCTAAGGAATCAAATAGTAACTGTCCCCAACCATCCCAAAGTTCATCAAAATTGGACGGCTCTCCCCAACTAATGCGCTCAATGCAATCAACGCCGATAGATTGCTGTATCGACTGATTCGCTCGCACATTCAATAGGTAACCCCGAATGTTGTTTAAACGACGGCCAAAGGAATTATGGTAACCCACATGGGCGGCGCGGTACTCATCATGGGTTAATTTGTGATTGCGCCGAACGAAGCCAAATACTTTTAACATAGATGTGCCTTTACCGAAAATAGAAATCGGGCGCTGGGTCCCGGTTGGGTAACACAATCAGGTTTTCGTCTACCTCTACGTACCAGATGGCGCTGAATAAGCTTTGCTCGAGGTCGACAAGGTCGGGCCGTTTACTTCGGGCGGCGGCAAAGCTGGCCGGTGAAGGGAAATGTAGTTCAATCGCACCATCCCACAGGTTACAGAATTGTCTGCGGCGCTTGGTACCCGCTGCGGAGAAACTCCAGGCGTTGTCCGGGAAAAAGCCACGCATCGCAGCTTCTTGATCTTCATCACGCACATTGATTATGCAGCCTTCAAGGCCCTCTAATCGACTCAGCCGTTCTGCATAATCGCCTATCAGTTGCTGATGAAATTGTGCTTCGGGCATGTCCTCGGCACGTTTGAAAAATGCGATGAGCTTGGTTTGTTTGTACTCACCACGTTCGACAGGCACGATAATATGCTCTTCCACACGTAGGTGGTGCGAATAGAATTCACCATCGGTGTCCGGTACGGGCTCAAACAGGTAAGGCCCGTCCGCCAAGTTCCAATCTGGATCTTCTACCAATCCTTCCGCTAGCGCTCGAGTCGGTTCTTTGGTCGCCGCTTGAGTCCAAGATTGCCGATCATCGAAGTAGACTTCTGGGAAACCATCCCAATGATCAAGAAAACCTGCTGGTTCACCACGAGTGATTTCATCGTAGAGATTCGGTAACTTTGATTTAAGGGATTCATTGGCATATATATTTACCAGGTAGCCACGAATGTTCTTCAGTCGCCGAGAAAAACAGCAGTGATAACCCACATGACCCGCTCGATACTCATCGTGGGTCAAATTCGGGTTTCGTTTTAGGAACGCAAAAACTTTATACATAGATTTCTAATACCAAATTCTTAGATTGCAACGGCGTGCCACTCATGGTGATGTGCCGGGCTAGATCGCCTACCTCGAGAAATTCGATCTTGAGGACATCTGCACCCATATCGCACAGTATGGCGGCGGCTTGTGGCCCTAGCACCAACTGACCAACATCCAAAACTCTGTTCCCTCTAACGCACCTGCCATAGCGATTACCAGATTTGCAGTTAAACTGGTACCTACATTGGTATCACCAATCACAATGCATAGTCAAAATCTACTTCAAGGGTTAGAGTTAGACCTCAACGACTAGGGAGCAAGCAAGTGAGTACACTATATCCAATTTTCCAACACGCCTATTTTGTCAATGATGTAGAAGAAGCCGCCCACAAGTGGCACCGGCTATACGGAGCCGGCCCTTTTGCCTTGGCACCGCATCACAAAACCGATAAGTTTCAATACCGCGGCACCCCCCAAGAAGCAGATGTCAGCTATGGCTTCGGTTACCTAGGTAACAATCAAATCCAGTTTATTCAACAACACGACGAAACACCGTCTATCTATCGGGATATGTATCAGAAGGGACAAGAGGGTTTTCATCATGTTGGGTGCCTGGTTAACGACTTTGCTGCAGCCAGACAACGCATGCTAGATCTCGGGTTCGAGAACGCCTGCGAATTGTGGGCAGATGATGTGAATGCGGCCTATTTCGATACCCGGTCGGTCAATGGTGGGTATACGGAAATACACGGCGACCCGCTCCACATCCTAGGCACTTTTGCCAGTTGGAAAAGAGCCCACGAAAACCTACAACCAGGCGATAGTCCGATAATGTCACGCGAGCTTCCGTTTCCAGATGGCAGAGACCCTAACTACCTGTCGTGATCTCTAACCGTCACTCAGCGATGGAGAAATCAATGGTTTCCAGTTCCGCGAATTGCGCCCTGTAAGAACCAGGTTTGGCGGGATGCGGACTTCCAATTGCGCCTGTCATCAGTAACGTACCGGCTGGAATTTGGTAACCAATTTCGAGCGTTTTGTTGATCAGCCAGGTTAACGCACGGCGTTGACCACCCATGATAGATCCAGAGTTCGCTGAATGCAGCACATCGGTAGATCGGCTGAAGCAGACTTCAACTCGATCAATCTCTCGTGTTGCAGTGGCGATGTATTGTGCTTCGAGCGAACGTTGCTCACCTTCAATATAGCCGTAAGAAGCAGAATTAGTCGCCGCCAGATCAAACCCATTAGGCTTAGCTGCCAAGTTCGGCGCTGCGATTTCAATCATGGGTGCCCAGCTCGCAATCGAGCCGAGCACATCATTCAAGTTTACCGCGGTTGTAATCGCAGCATTCGTTCGAAAGCCTAGTTCCGTTTCGAGAATTGCTTGTTTGTCTAATTCCAGCGGCGCATTGGACAACATCCGGCCACTTTCAAATAACGCGCCCACGACAGGCACATCGATACCCATCATCTTCTGCGCAGGTTCTGCGGTTAGCGCGGCTTTGTAACCGACAACGGACATTTTAAGGTTGGCCACAAAACCAAGCTGAATATCATAAGCCGGTTGTAGATCCGTAGGGTTGATGACTCCAGAATGTTCACCGAACACGCTAGGGTAGGCGGTGTTGTCACGATGGCACTGGCACAAGCGCTCTGGCCACTTTTTTAGGTCGCTGTGTAGATTAGGCATGGGCAAATACTAATCAAAGCGAGTCAATCTGTCATGGTATTGATCTCGAACGAACTCAATGGCGAGATACGCCAGCGTGAACCGATGTAGCAACCACTCGATAAGTTCAGCTTGGGGCTAGGCTTCTGCCCCTTTAGCGAATACAGCAACCATTAACATGACGACGGCTAAACCCATGTAGCGTGCAATGGCCAGAGAACGTGCGCGCCCGGTTTCAAAACGCGAAGCGTAGTGAGCCGCTAACAAAGCCTGGAAGAAATAGAACAACGCGAACGCTCTCGACGCAATCGCCACCAACTCAAAAATATTTGTTGTCCATATAAGCAATACTGATCCAAGTGCGACAACCGGATAGATAGCCCGCTCGCTTAACTTGTTGTTGGACTCCAGGCTGACGATGCCGCCTGCGCCAAGAGTGTCGGCAATAGCCGCACTAAACTGGCTCATCACCGCAGCAATAACCAAAAGCACACTAAGTATCGGCGAAACAGTCTGAACAAGTTCGATCAATGCAGTTTCACTTATTTCTCCCTGGGGTAAGCTGGTCATTAGCGGCAGGATAAGTGCCACGAACCCAATATAGATAAATGCCGCAATAATCTGGGCGCGGGTCATGGTTCGTATACGTATGTCCGCGGAATAGGTTGAGCCAAGATACTTGGAAGTCTCAAACCCTTGTACAACCAATAGCATTCCAGCAAGCACTCTGAGTTTCTCCCAAAGCGCCGATTCATCTGCCTGAATTCCTGCCAGATCATAACCATGGGAAACGTCATGGTGCAGCAACCACACCAGCAGTGAGGCTATGATCGCGAGCTTAATGGTCACGGAGTATTCTTCTAGACGTTCAAGACCGCGCAAACCAAAGTAGTGACCGTAAAACGCAATAAAAAGAAGGACCGCCGAAGCCAACAGGTCAGATTTGAAAGGACCTGAAACCCCAAATGAATCGAGAGCGAACGCAGCTAACAGCCGTATATAGAATGCGACCGATATTACATAGGCAACTGATAGCAAAATATCAGAAACTTTTTCCAAGTTTCTCACCCTGACCGCTCTATCGCTAACTGGGTGGAGCGATTCACCTAAAATATTGTAACGAACCGCCGATCCAACCCAGAAAGCGAGTAGCACTACCGCAAATATCGCAATAACCGCCTTGCTCCCAGCGACATGAGCTAAAAGCGGTGCTACGATAAGGAATCCACTGCCAATGATTGACGCCAGCGGAGTCACCGTTGCGCGCCAGGTCTCAGAGTCTCTGATTTTTGGGTGCAGCAAAACTACTGCGGTTGATACCATGATCAAAATTCCGACGGCATCAACGCCACGGATCGATAGATCAGGCGACACCTCAATAGCCAATCATCGCCCACTCAGTAGAGATGTGAGCAGCCGTGTGGCTACGTCGTGCGCATCAACTTCGATTATTGGTCCGTGAGTTGGGATAATTCTATCGAACTCCCAACTTAGCAAGTCGTGCACGAAGCCACTGAACGCAGCCTTATTTTTGATCACGGTTGGCCACTTCAGCGGTGGAGCTGTCGCAACGCCCTTAAATCCGAGTGGACGCAGCAAACATTTATCAACAAAACCAGCAATGCCTTTTAGTTGACGTCCGGCATGGTTCTGAATTAGATCTGTCACGATCAGCGAACGACTGGAGCGGTGTAGGAATACAGTTTCATCGAACAGAGGGACCTCTGGCATCTGCAAACTCGCGAAATCTGCTTCCCAAGCAACAGCGGAGGTAACCAACGCCTCACTTCCTAACACACGTTTCTTTGCAGGCGTGCCCGGCGTTACATAGACTCGCGCTTCGGGATACTGCACGTGCCAATCCAACAGCCATTTGTTGTGCCCGTTGTTTGGTGCCACCAAACACGAAATCGGGCCAATTGCGGCCAGCTCATCGCGAAACGATTCTTCCCAGGCTATGGGTGAGTGGACCCACAGTTCACCATTCACAAGACGCACAACCGTCATCCTCACCCCGAAGGGCACGCCGAGCAATAACAGTTCGCCGTTCTGTATCCAAATGTTCTCACCGAGATAATTCACGACCAATTAGCACCCTATTTGATTGTCCGTTTTCAATAGCTTACCCGGTGCAATCGTTGAGGTCAGCAGTGGGAATTATTGAGCCCTGCAAGCACGCTCGGCCCTTAATGGACAGTCACTTTCTGCGGCGATTGATGATGTGATAGTTCGGGAACCATGCAACACCGTCGATACTCACTTTTTGTTCCCACTCAGTCGTGTCGGGCGAAATATTGAATATTCGACTTTTGGTAAAAAAATTTCAACCTGGGACGCTGACGGTTGATTCATGGTGAACTTCACCATCAATCCATGACGGCTGGTATGACCCCGCCCCCGTTGAAGCATCAGCGGCTGCCACGTGCCATTGTTTCGAAGATGGGCTATAGGTGTAGAGTGCCACTCCGCCTCGATAAGCCGTGCCGTCGTCGCGAAAGTTATAAAAGTCTTCTTGAATTACGCGGCCTGCCAATGTGTATTTCGTAACGACAGTCCCCTTTGTTTGGCTCGCAATCTTGCTGTGTGCGTCGAAGCTGGATCGTACCAAATCCCATTCGCCTATCAAGAAATCGAATGCGCCATCACTTCGCGCATTCAACCCCTCAATGAAATCAGATTCTATTTGAACTTCTAGCATCGATTTGAGCGCAAAGAGGTCTTTTTTAAAAAATTCTGCCACTGCTTCTCCTTGAGGAGTTTGCACCGCTGTAACAATGCAAGCCGGTAGACATAAACTCACGACATAAGTGGGGTGTTTGTTAATCCGACTATCCTAGCTCTCCAACACAACCAACGCGAACGTCTCTTATGGCAGATAGTGTTGAAAACAAATTCTGCAAAATAACAACGTACTCGAGTGCGTCGTGGTTTTCATTTGCGCAAACACACCCTAAAAAGACCAATTGCTCATGGGTAAAGTGGTGCCGAATTTACTGGCGCTCGCTGAGAACGGACCTTTTTCGACCCTATCAGCAGTTTGAGCCCACCAGCCACGCCCAGCGGGCGTCTGCTTTACTGGATTGTTCGAAGTAGATCACGAAAAAAACGCGATAGCTTCCATCGCCGATGTTGCCAAGCTAACAAGAGGAGGCTCAAAACGGCCATCAGCAATCGGTCTAAATCACTGACGAATCATAACCCGGGCAATTCTGGATGTGCTCACTTGCCGATTGCGAGCTCATCGCTAAATTCGATTTCGACATATTTTTTGAACTCTGCCCCAACAAAGGGTTTATGCCGTCGCCAACCCCATCGTCCTCCTGGCATCGAGAAATAGAACCGGATTGTTTGCTGCATTCGATCCCACGAATCGGGAGTCAGTATGTTGTCCTTTTGATCCCAATACCCTGACTCGGCGTTCATGAATATGTGCGTCATCATCAATGTGAAGTGAGTTTTTTCCGGCTCAGTCAAGGTGCTAGGGTCGAAAATGCCCCGATGAAAAACTTCTGCAGTTTCGGGGCTCACTCCTAGCCAGGCTATTGTTTCCCCGAAATTTCGCGCCGCCTCGCGAGACGAAGTCGACCGCACAACTTTGGTGTTTTGTCGAATTTGTGCGGCTAAGTAAACCAAGGAAATTATGACGGCTAAGGCACCTACGAAATCTCCAATATTCCCTAAATCTTCTAAGTTCACGTAACCTCCCTTCCAGTGCAGCCAATAATCTCTCATGCAGGAAATGTCAGCAATGGGCACTTTGGTTTTGACTTAAATCCGTGGACCCTCAGAATGGTGTCAACAACCCTGAACAACGTCCGCTAAGCCCTCGGATTTGAAGTAGACCACAAAATACCGGCTTTTATTCCAGTTAGCGGCCGTATCCCAGACGGCAGGCTACACCTGTTGCCAGCCAGGAATGGACCTTCATTTAGCTTTTCGACTTACTCCGCTTTGGACGTGGCCAGACTCCAGAAGCAGCGTCGCAAGCACACTCTGCCCAACGTGGACCCTAGAAAGCTTTTTGAAAGTTAACTCACCGAGAACATCCGCAATCAGCTGCTTCATCGCAATACCTTCTTGAAGAAGGTAATGGGAACCTTTCTGCGTTAACGCTACATCCATACTGCGCTTATCACTGGCGCTGCGCTCACGTGTCACTAATCCTTCAGCCATCAAATCTGCTACTAGTGTGCTCATCGTGGCTTGCGTCACGTCTTCCATGTCAGCGAGTTCTTTTTGGGTTAGCACGCCGCGTAAGCTTCCGTCTTCGAGTTCCTTCCCCCAATGCTCCAGATTATTTAACACGGAAAAAGCGCTGATTCGCAAACCACGCTCCTTAGCATGTTTCCTGAGAAGCCGGGAGAAGTAGACCGTGCTAAGCAGGATTGAATCGATAGTTTCATCAAGCACAATTATCACCAACGTATTTATTTACTTAGTTAGTCTAAGTATGTAGTTTATACGATACTAGTCGACTTGAGGTAATGATGTTCCCAAAAAATAGTGTCTTCAGAATTTCAGCTCTACTCTCTATGGGCACACTGGCATTTGGCTGCTATTCGCAAGAACAACATCGAGTGCACGATGTTGAGAACATTGGAAAGTACCTCCTTGATCTCGAACAAGCTCTAACCAAGGAAGTCATATCTCCAACAGAATATCAATACCTACGCACAAAGCTGATTAACCAATTCTTGAGTGAGGATTGCACAAACGGCCAGTCACCGAAGACTAAATCGTGAATCAGGTTGAACAAACAGAGGATGTCCAACCGCACTCAATTCCGATTTCAGTTTTTCTTCACCTTTTACCGGGTACATCTACGCTGCTATTTCACATAGCTATTGTAGACTGGGTCGTTAGCTCTGGTCTGCCAACGAGTTTTTCTTGGAACGTTCTATCGAATATGTTGTGGTTCCATCCCCTGTTGTTCGGAATCTTAATTTATCTATCAAAGAAGAAAGGTAATAAAGGATTCTCTCTAGAAGGGGTAGTGGTTTATCGGGCCACACTCCCAATTCGAAAGCACTTTTTGTGGGCTCTAGGGTAATCCTCCCATTTTTAGCTGGCGCCAGAAGTGGAGCTTAGGCCACCATGGCCAACTTCTGTTTGGGAGTGATGC